>JBBMJY010000007.1:16554014-16569821 GCA_037833715.1 Toxotes lorentzi | reverse complement strand
ATATATCAACTAATCAAATAAGCCAATCAGTAATAACCTAATAATTAACTCATGACAATAATCATTCCTTCCGGTCCTAATTCCCTTCATAAAACTTATTTTTGGGTCTCTGTGAAACGCTTTGAGACAATTTGATTGTGGAAGGCGCTACATAAATAAAATTGAATTGAATTGAATTGAATTTTCTGTACTTCATTCTGATCCAAAATAAACCCCTACACACATATTACTTCCTTTAATCCAGGGGTAATCTGCAGGGAAGAGCCATTAATTCAATAAGCGAGCACCCTGCAAAGGTGGAGTAAGAATAGAGAGTGGTGTGTGGTTATGAATAACTTAACATTGCTGCTTCATCCCTTTTCTGTCCCCACCACTAGAGCAGCACTTTTGCTTGCTCACCTTTTGTGCCAGTAAAACTGCCATTACTCTAGTTTACAAATAGAGGGCTGTAAATCCTATTAGGTGTAATTCAATCAAGACTGAGTCACGAGGCAGGACTGCACTTGTCTCCCTGTGATTATGTGTGCATGTGCTCGTATCCATGGCAACGGAGGTGTTGATAATGAGCTTGAGTTTGGAAATTTTATGGTAAAAGTGGGGACAGAGATGGTGTACACAGAACATGGTGTGGTCAAATGCACCCAGCACTCTGAATGTTGGCAGCATCTGATTACGGCACCAGCAGCCTTCTGCAGTGGCTGAGCTACTGATACCTCAGCTACTGACAGCAAAATAGTCATTATGTTTACAGGCCTGCTCACACAGTCAGCGAAGCCAATGACACAGTGTGACAACAGCGAATGCTTAATTGATGACTATCTGGTGTTATTGTTTGTCTAACTGGCACTGCAAAGCTGTCCTGTCACACACACACACACACACACACACACACACACACACACACACACACACACACACACACACTTTGTGATTGATAATGCACTGTAACAGTTGCTGTGTGTTTACAGACTCCCATTGCCCGCACATGGTCCATTGGTCAAATAAGCTCTACTAATGGCAACTGATGAGAGAATTCGTCACTAAAAGTAAAGCTTTTTACGTAGCAGCAAGCCGAGGAGTATCGTCAACACCAGCTAACTTATCGCGATTATTCAGCAGTGTCAGCAAATGTCTTCCAGGCAAAAGTGTTAGCAAGAGCCTTGACTTGATAGAGGGTGACATGCAATATCAGCTATTCATATTCTCATAGTTGATTTCACATCTGGGTACATTATGAATCAGGATCAAAATAATATTTAACACAGATTACAGTTACAGCACAATATGATTCCACTGAAAGTTGATAAACAGTAACATTGAACTGTCGCTCAGGCCTAGAAACACCTAAAAAAGAAATAAGTGTTACACAGATCAATGTTAACTGTCCTATGTGTTACAAACACCCTTCTGATTTCAATAGGAACCCTGTGTCTGTCCTCTTCCTCCCTCCCGCCCTTGTTTTCCATTTCTCTCTCCAGCTCTCACCTCATTTCTGTCCTCCTGTTCTCCGATCTGATTGACTGTTATGAGAAGTGACTGTCTATCAGACTCTGGACAATTCTATTACCTGAACCCTTTATTGAAACTACACTCACTGCACCGACACACAAACCAGTCAAACACATGTCTACACACACACGTATAAATTTGTGCCCAGAGTCACAGACAACACCGGCACAGGTAGATGGCACACATGGATGCATGCTCAGCAAGCAGACACAGATTTAGGCACAGGAACAGAAAAAAGAAACACATGAATATGCAAACACACACAATCGCACACTTGTCATACTCTTCCTCTGTTCTATTTGCTCTCAGTAAACCAAATCTCAGCATATCTTGGTAATCTCGTCCCAGGCAGAGGGAGGAGTGTCCTCGGAGCCCACTGCAGAGATCCTCATTGCCAACCCACTGCGCCAGCCCTGATGACATCGTCACTATGCACCATTCACCAGAGCAGGGCCAGTCCCTCTGTGACTGCCTCAGTCATTTATGGTAAATATTTGACATTTAGATGCACTACACACATTAATAATACTGTCCAAACAGATTGTGGCAACAGTCCATATGTTCAGATTGTGAGCATAACAGTGAATATAGCAAATACACACTACCAAGACCTTTGCCCATAATATCACGTGTCGTACCTGTACATGGAGTACCCTGCCTCAAGATATTAACTTAATAATAAAGCCTAAGTTGTGTTTTACTGATGAGTTACTTGCCATTTATGCAGCAGGTCTCAAGTAAGCTCACAATTATTTTTACATAAACTTGGTAAAGCTCTAAACTTTGATAAGGTCAAAGGTTCAATGTTATCAGGGATGCCAGCTTATAGACACGCTTACCCATTTATTTTTCAATTTTACATGGTAAATCTAAGATTATATTATCGGGAGCAAGAGCTTTTCTTTAACTTACAATGTCCTCAGTGTGATCGTAGTAAGCTTATGCCTTGTAATGTCCTTTGAGAACTTAAGTCTTACTTCAGACAAACCACTAAGCCATGTAAACCCCACATTCTCCCACTTTTGAAGGCTTGAAGTAAAGATGAAATTGACAGGCTAGTAATATATAAAAGGTAATATTCCTGATGTCTGCCTTTAAAGGGTTTAGGTAGGCCATGTTGTATCTCACAGTAGTCGACTAGTTCACTTTATTAGATAAGTCACTGCAGTAGAAACATTTATTCACTGATCATCAACCAAAATGAGTCCTAAAGTGGAGGTAGTATCCAGGTTATTATGTACGTATCCACTGAGGAAAATGTAACTCAAACTTTTCACTTACATGTGCTGAAGGGAACAAAATGTTTTTCTGACACAGCAACAAAACTCCATGGAAACCCAGATATATTGATCACTCTTCTGCCTATACTGACACACACATACACTCTCACACATGCCTACACTCCACACACTGGAAAAAGACAGAGAGCCCACATAACCGCAGTCCCACACGGCCGATCAATAGTGTCATCTGAATGTTTAACTTTAAGCCCCAGGAGCCAAAATCTGATTTCTTTACAGGAACAAAATATATATTTCTGCCAAATAATGATTTTGCTACATTGCTATAGTAAAAAGCAGCGGCTTAAATGTTGGGTCAGTGACAACAGACAAACAGAAGAGAAAGAGACAAAGTGCCGGCTTTATTTTGCTTGTTTTCACATGCTGCTCCACCCTGAAGAGACTAGATGAGAAAAATTAAAATCTAACCCTGTGGTAGGTTGTATGTGCAGCACTAACACTGTGTCAAGAATAAAAGCAAAACACTACACTTGCGGTTGTACCACTTATAAAGTAGAAATGGAGCATGAGAAATTCCTGCAATGGTTAACACTATGTGTAGTACAAGTACAGCTGCAGTGGAAGGAACATAGAGAAGAGAGCCACATTAGAAAAGCAACAAAGGAAAAAGAGAGGACTAAGAGAGACCTTGACAGAAGATGACAGGAGGACGTTCAAAGCCCTGGGAAGAAAAGGGAGACAGGCTGTGAAGGACACAGGGAAGGTGAATTGAATAAATAAAAGCAGAAATAAGGGGGAAAAAAAGGTCCTCTAAAAGGCGATGGAGGACGAGGCAGAATAAGAAACAGCAAAATAGATTTTAGTTTGTGTCTGTGAGATTAAGCAATTGAAAGAGAAAGCGAGAGAAAGAGAAAGTCATTGACAGGCCACATGGGAGCAGAGGAAGGTGTGTGCAGCATGTCAATACAAATGCTAAGTCACTCAAGGGCTTCAATCCAGCTGAAATCTCAGTCTTGCTTTACAGTCAAGCATTCATTAGAGAGATGTGGAGAAAAGGGATGGATTAAGAGAGGGGGAGGAATAAAGGATATCAAATATCTCCACTCGGCTGAGCTTATCATGTAATCAAGCCACATTTTTGTCTCTTTTCATCATCAGATATTCAGTGTCATGAAAACACCTTTACCCTTCTCCTCAACTTTCAGCCGCCTATTCTCCATTTCTTCCCTTTTTTTTTTCAAACCCTCACACAATGTTTCATCTCCACCTGTCACTATCTCTCAGTCTCACTCACTTTGTCCATCTATTACCCCAGCAGGACCAGCAGGGCAGCTGCTACAGCATCAATAATTGTTTGCTGCCTCTGCCCTAGGTTCCCTAAAGGGATATTGGGAACCCTGGGTATTTATGAGAGTGTAATCTCCTACCTGGGTTGCACTCACACATCCCCTCCCATCCCCGTGACCGGGTGACCCAGGGGAAGGGCTGTCAGATGGACAGTTCTAAGCCTGCGACATGACAGCCGAGCAAAATGAAATGACAGGGCGGAAACCGGAAACAGGGATGAGAATTAGGGGAGGAGGGCCGGAGGAGGGGAGGCCCCTGCCTGCAAATGGTATCCCAGTGCCACAGGTCTGCGTAGGAACAGACACGCCATTTCTGTGAGCAATGTTATAATTTCTCCTGGTACTGTTTTCAGTTAATTTGTGTACTGTGAATTGTAAGTGTATTTTTGTTTGAGATATTCCTTAATTAAGTGTTGTTATTAAAATGTATTCTTACTTATACACAGCAGTGTCAAACAACTTGACATTATCTGCTTTCCTGCCTTAGAAAGAGCACTATATAATCATTTTACTCACATTTCCTCTTACATAATCACAAAAGCAAAGTGCAAGATAATACAAGCACTCATTTACTAAATTCTGTTTCATTGCTCTTGTTTTGTTTAATGTACATTACTGAAATTACATAAATATGTGTTCATGTACAGTATGTGTCTTTTTCTTTTTTCTACAGACTAGATGAAGATAGGAAGTGAGCACATGAGGAGTAAAGGATACATCCGCACGCCGCCTGATCTTGAGCCAACCGCCAGGATCTTCTGCACGGGGTCAAAGGCCAAAGCGGTGGGCTGGTAAGGGAAACCGTGGCGCACCGTCTGCGGGGAAAAAACACAGAACAATATTTTAATTGAACAAGAAAAACATTTTCAAAATTCTGTTAGGGCAATTAAATGATCTTATCATTTAATGACTTTGCCTGTCCCTACGACATTGTACTGTGTGGCGAATCCAGATGAAACTTTTCATTTTGTAAAACTAGGACCTAAAAATAAATAAATAGATGCAAAAATAAAAATAAAAATCCCCCTGACATGTTACTGTTTCCATGAAGGACATTGCATGGTGTGACTGACAACAAGTATTTGTATGACTGCCACTTTCCTCTTTAATAATTTAGGCTGCCAATAATAAAAGCTTTTAATATGAGAAAAAAAAAGCATTTCTCGTTTCATAAAGTGTCTGACTGATGTGGTGACCGCTCTTAATACATCCATACATATTATTGTAAACTCATAGTCCTACTTACTTATATTACGAATATAATATCTTCTATTGATCGAACATGAAGACTTCCTGCTGTATAATTAGCAAAGAAACTGCAGCTTATGTTCATGTTTCATCTGCACTAAACTGACAGTGAACTAGCCTTAATATTCATATGCCAAGGCCTGGCTAGACAAAACAACACTGTCTGTCACAGTCACACTCGGAGAGGCGCTGCAGCTGTCTGCCATTATTCATGTTAAATTTCCCAGCAGTGCCTCACTTACAGTAATCTGCTCTGTGGGGGATGTAGAGACATGGACATCAACAATGTTGAATGGAAACATTACCGCGTGATATTACTGTTTTACCAGCAAACTGCTCTATGAGGAAATACTGATTTAAGCACTGTAACAATGGTACAGCTAAGAGTCAATAATCTAACTTTAAAACGTAAACATTTAATAATAAAGCAAGAGGACAGGCGATTTGAATTATTTTGGGGATTTAGACCTCTTTACTGTACTTTGAAAGCCATGTGTGTTCCTGTTTGTTGTTCATGTTGGGGTGAAACACTTTACACCTTTATCATCATTATGTACCCAGCAAAGCACAGCTCACCTTCAACCTGAGCAGAGGTCTAATCAGCCACAACTGAAAACACCAGTGTGGGTGTGCACGGCGTTTTATGAATATAATACATGCAGCTTAATACTGCAAGTAACAGTGCATCATATACACCTGTATTCACTAAACCTGCTCAACAACAGAGTGATGACATTTATTTGAAAACATACACTTCATCTGAAAAAGTCTTAACGGATGTCTGTAACGCCAACCCCCACCTCATCGCCGGCACAAGCACCTTTGTTTGTGCTGTCTGAATTGTTGTAACAGGGGTTCTGTGTTCTCATACAGGAGAGGCATGAATTTGGAAAGATAATAAGTGTGTGGATGAATGAAATGGTTATAAAACATGGGGAGAATGAAATCACTCAGCGGTGATGAGACTCGACAGAGGAAATGAGAAACAGCACGGATACACACTGACTCACAGTGCAACCAGGGGGACAGAGTGCGAGGCGGTTTTTGTGCGTCTGTGTGCATGTGCGCTATGTGTGCATGCTTTGCACATATTTCTCATTCATACACAGCAAACAAGAGCTTCTGTGTTTGAGTCAACATGGGCTAAATGTTTATTAACACTTATTTTATATTTATGAGTGCATTATGACAGTGCATGGTGTTTTATTTATGTTATATCTAGGGTAAAAAGGAGAGTATGTGTGTGAGTGTACACTGCTGTAGCATACCAATTAAGACTACGTGACCTTCAGATGCACATACAGTATATCTGTCACATATCGCAGTGGGGTTCCACTGCTACATTTAGGCCAATGAACGCCTTACATACAAATGAAGTAATACACGATAACATAAATATCCTTTATGTAGGAGATAAACAGGAACAGTAAACGTGACATCACAGAGTCCATGGACTTTTTGACTGAGCACATCTATAACAAATCGTTTGGTATCATTTGAAATGTTTCATTTTATTCCTAGGAAATTCTGTTTTGATAGTGCATAAGCTACACACACACAGACCAACTGCAGGAATTCTACTGTTTTTATTTACAATAATGTTCTAACTGTTTTACTCCAAATTAGATACGGTATTGAACACTAATTAGAAATCTTGGATTGAATTGCTGTTTTTTTTTCTTCTTACCATTGGAAATGTTGTAATGCTGCTTGATCCGTTCCTCTTTTACCACCATTCTTCACATTGCAGTTTGAAGTAGAACTGAACTGAAGTTGAACCCAATCAAACAGCCCAAAAAACAGGCTGCACACAAGAGCTCCAGCAGGTATTTTTTAAAATGTTCCATCTTTTTTCCCAATAATGCCTGACTGTTAAAAACTATCCAAATAAATTTACTTTCCCTAATGTGACCATTTAATGACACCTTATTGCTGAGCAGGTATGTAATTCTGTCACAATAACACAGATAATGCATCTGGAGGGCTTACAGGATTAAGATATGCACTATGAACTCCAACACCAATATACCTCATCATACAAATACATGCATATTATAGAGTTCAGCTATTTTAAAATGAATGAGCTCTGAAATTGTAATTGCCTTGCGAGATCTGAAGTATTCTCCCATGTAACCGGGTGCTGGGGTGGGACTTGGTGCCAGAAGTGACTGCAGTTTAAGAGGTTCAGAAGTAGGTGCACAAAGTTTGCAGAATGGGAACTGACACACGCCTTCACCCTATCGTTAAGAATCACTTGCCTTCCCCATCACCAGAGAAAGAGGAAGGTCAAGTCTTTATCCGGGCTGTCAGGCAATAAATGTTTGAGACTTTGGCAGTGGAGAGGGCTTCATATAATGCTGGCAATGCTGCTTCAGACTGACACTTAAAAACACCACTCTGACTATAACTCTGATCAAAAGGGGATTTTTATAAACCAGCCCAAATGCATCAGCAAATCAGTCTGACACTACAGAAAGTCAAAAGTGAAAAAAGTGAGTCACACATACACACTGGTGCAGAAAATACATATCAAAGAGCCATGCACACACGCAGTGGAGAAACACAAACATATTGAAAGAAGAACATGGCCAGACACACACAGCCACACATTCATGCCACCAGGGTCCTTTAGGTTCTCTACCCTGACACTAGTGCACAGTTGCTGGGATACAGGAGAGCCACTCCCCACATACGTACAAGACAGCCAAGAAGTGGATGAGAAATACATTTACTCTGATGGATCTCAGAGCTGCTCATACATCTTTAAGAGCCAAAGCCATAAAGCCATTTTTCTCCCTCTTTTAGAGTGTGTATTTGTGAATATGTGTTTATGTGCATATGACCAGGTTCACCCATACTTTCATTCTCTATCTATCTATCTATCTGTCTATCTATCTATCTATCTATCTATCTATTGTAACACAAGTTCATGTTCATGCTGTTTTACACTGCCTAAAGTAGAGGTAAAGATTAATTACGTAGCTGTTCACAAATGTAGCTTACCAACTTATGTGATCAATCTCCAGTCAAAGACAGCCCAAAAATGAACAAAGGAAAAATAAAAAGGAATTATTAAATGTATATTCATGCTGATGAAGAAGCCAAGATATACATTTAGAAATACAGTCAGCTGTGCAGCAAATGTTGACCTGCTGCAAAGGACCTGCGCTATGGCTGCCAGAGGCTGCATTACATCAACTCCGCTCTCAATCCACCTCCTCCCCTTTTCTGTTTCTCTGTTGTGTTGTCTTCTCCCCTCCGCACATACACCATCTTTATGCTCACAAGCCTGATGTTTAATCAGATAACCCCACACAGACATCCCCACCCCCCAAAACACTAATACCACCTCATGTCACCTACCATCCTGTCTCTCCACACAGCATTCAGCTGCAGAGCTGGTCTAGACCCCGGTTCTATAAATAGCAAGCAGCACCCATGTCTACCACAGCCAGCTATTTGTGCATTGAGCAACTATATCTCCAAACATGGATCAACACGTTGAAATATAACATTAAATTCTCCTTGTCTATATGTGATTACAGTAACATTTACACTGATATAAAGGTGTATACGCATTGATCATTTAACACTGATGTGGTACATCTTATTCAGGATTATGGTCTTTTTCATATTTCCCAAAGTGTGTGTGAGAGTGTGCGAAGGTGAAAAACTACTTAGGCAAACCAGGACACGTGCATGTTCTCCCAAATTACCCGGATTTGCTAAGCTCTGAGGTTAACCAATCTCTAAGTGAGTCTTTTATCTCTTCCTCACGCTTTCTCATTAGCAAATACCAAAGTACAAAATGCTCTGGAAACAGGCTTTGCTTTTTAAAAAAAAACAAAAAAAACAAAAACTGATCACTATGGTATGCCTCTAGTGGCAGCAACAACTTATTTTAAAGCAACTTTCTATACAAACAAAAAACAAGCACTCCCTAACAGTCACCACAGAAAATAGCCTATAGGTAGATACAATAATACTAACCTCTAAGGCAGCTAGTCTTCCCATAGTATATACTTATCAAAAAGTATTTTCATTATGTTAAATGCACACTGTAAAAGAAAATGCACAAACACAGTACTAAATACCAAGTTCCACTTCATCACTTTTCTTTAACTAAACATCACAAACGTTTACAGATATTAGCAAATAAAAATTCATCCGTTAAGGAGAAACTACAAAGAAAGGGAGCACAGTTTTGTTTAAACCTGCTGAAACCTGAAGCCCACAGAATTCACAGGGCTTTACAAGGATCGTTTTATAAATCATAACTTTAACAGGAAACTACAAACAAGCCCACTCAGTAAGTTACTAAAGAATCAGTTAAGGGTTATTATACACACTGTAAAATGCACTTGGTTGTTTTTGTCACTTGAACTATGTTAAGGTCAAATAAACAGCGCACAGTGCTGTGTTTGTGGTAGTGTTAGGCACTGAGAGTAAGAAACAGACTGGGCCTCATTGAGTGGAATGAACCTGAACTTACAGTATATAGATATGGACATGAGGTGTACATCAGCCACTTGTTATATCTATAGCAGTATAGGATAATTGTTCACCAGCTAGCTAGATCATCACTTAAATTGAGCTCAAGAGGCCTGCACACGCCTGCAACACATCAGCAACTGAGAAAGGTTAGTATATATGTTGTCAATACATGCATGTGGTCTCTCTAGTTCTTCAGAGCTACACTGAGACAGGTAGTCTTCGAGTTGAAACGTGCCCAACTGATTCACTGCTTTGGCCCTTCAATATGGCACATGGCACTACATGGCAACACCTCTACAGGAGCTCAGTAGATACTGCTACACATGAGTAATGTACTGAGCAGACTCTGCAGTCTGGCCTTGATGGTCCTTGGAAACATTTATCTACACAACAACAAAACCACAAAGCAAGCGATGTGCACACAGACCAAGAATAAATGCAGGAGCAGAAGAAGAGGCCATTTCTGATGTAGAGTTTCAAGCAAGAGAGCAATGACAAGTGGTGAATAATGCATAGTGAGAATAGTATATGCTTGGACAGCAGGGGAAAGCAAATGAAAGCAAATGAAAATGGAAATTTTGGAGAGAAATGTTCTGGATGGAAAACCACATAGACATGTATTTTATCTTTCTTGAAACTGTCTTTTTGTACAGTAAAGAAAATGTGCCAGATTCAAATTTATTCATCATCTAAAGTCAGCAGGTAGCTTATGAGGATACTGTTATGATTACTTATGGTTATATATTATGGTTATTTTTAAATGTGTTAATTACCAACTCTTTCCTATCCACTGTGTGTGTGTGCATACGTGTGTGTGTGTAACCGTGCAAAGGTGCAGCGAAAAAAGGCTGAACTCCATACACTTATACATACACACATACACACACACGTGTTCACGGTCATCACATCAAGTCTGTAAGGCTGCTGGACAGCGAGGGGATGAAATGCACTGAGATGGGGTTTATCTGACCTAATGTGTTTCCATGGAGATGAACCGTAGTCCCTGATCTTGTAAAGCATTCAGAAAAGGATTTTTCAGAAAAGGATTTTTTTGGAACGGAAGGAACAGTACTGAAATTGGCATCTCACTGTATGTTGTGGAATATGTGCAGGTCTGCTGCATTACATGTTAGCCATAACAGATAAGGTAAGAATCCACTGTAAAATTTTCCCTTTATATGAGCTGCCAGGCACAATGTTTATCAACATTAAACCCTATCTGAGAATCCTCACCCCATAGATGGACAGACCTTTGTCTGTCTTGTTTCACAGGTTATTAAAATCCAAATTATTCAGTATATTCATATTCTGTATATGCAATGTGAAGTCTTACTACATCAATAAACTCATGGAAAAAATATACAAAAAAAGCAATATCTTTCAAAAATACAGCACATAATTTGGCTATTATTATTGGTTATAATAATATTTTTATTTACTTACTTAGAGTATTATTTATTTACTTTTTATACTTATTTATCAGCTCTTTTTTTTTTTTTTTTACATCGTCACATCCATATCCCTACGGACTACAGCTACTTTCCAAGTAAAGTCTGGTGGATTCTGCACCCAACGTGGACTCATCTGGAAGTCCGCTTGTGGAAAAAGGCTGACTCACCTAATATTTTTTACATCAATTTAGCCAGAATGTTAGACACCATAGTGATTGAAAACATCATTTGCTAATATGCTCTAATTAAACTGTTACTTTGAGAGTTTTGAACGTCCTGTTTTTGTGGTCGCTGTCTTTGTGAGTGATGCCAGAGGATGTGCCTCTTGGCAGAGTCAGGGTGCATGAAACTGGCCCAAGTTTCCCATTTGGAGCTCTGGCATCCAGAGGCCATAAAAAGGTTCCACTGCAGTGGAAGTTGGAACTTTTTGAGTACTCAAGTTATCTAGAACACAGCTTTCAACAAACACACACCCACACTATGGCGTTTTGGGAATATTACAACGCCTAATGTATAATTTGGCCATTGTAATGTTTAATGGTTGAAGCAGGTTAGCTTTCAGAGAAGCCGATGGCTGAAACCCACCACACATCTACAGACCAAAAAAATCCTACTTATTGTTACAGTGATATTGAAATGGGAGCTATCACTAAGCTTTAAACTGCTTTGCAGAGGTCAGCCTGTCAGTCATTACCTGGGTATTTGTTTTTCAATCTGCAGTTGGGACTCCCTGTAGTTCTGAAGCTAATTGTGTGGTGAAGAAGTGTAAAAACACCTCGTTGAAAAAAAAAAAAAACAAAAACACCGGCCGGCAGCTAATTAATGCACCTGTACCTGAGCTCGCGGGAACTTGTCGGAAAGATGCGCTCACAGACCGAGATGTTTAAATAACAAGATGATTGCTGCTGCTTGTTGCTTACCTAGTTGCCAACACAGCCAATGGTAGCTGCGGAAGTTTTGAATGCGCACGCGAGTTTCCGGATCCCGATGCAGTACACTGAAAAAGGATTTCTCAGGTATCAGCGCCGAGACCGAAACTCACGTCTAGCCAACGAGCCACAATGCAACGGTCTCTTAAAGTGGCAGGCTTATAGTACCCTGACCTGTAACAGCAAAGCTAATACACAGTCACTGTATTTTAAAACAAAGATAGAGTCCGTATCACACGGACTGGATCACACGGATCCAGTCCGTGTGATACGGACTGATAAATAGTATAGAAGCTGTTTGTAAAAACAATGTCCTTTTGTCTGTTTATTTGTTTTTATCCAGAATATAATTCTGTATTAATGAGAAAAAGGTGCTTCTCGATAAATCCAACCCATGTGTGACCAGTGATTAAAATTAAGATGGGAGTGTTTCAGTGTTGCCATGACAATGCTGTATCCATAAGGGCAAATCTACCTTGTCTTGTAACTGCTGATTGAAGGACTCTGCATACCTGTCTATATGTTAATCAGTGATAGTAGATCAGGTTTTAAATTATCCCACAAAATGCTGCACAGTCAAAGCTGGTAGGTTTATGCGCTGCATAATATGGGTATGCAAAGTGTGCTCTTTGAGCATCACATTATACATACACTTTGTCTTTGTGTGTGTTACGGGTTGCCTGTGTGCACACAAACTCTGCCTCTGCATCACCCAGGTGTTTCAGCACCTGCTCCCTAAGGCTAAATGTCAGGATGAGAGACAGTAGTGCAGAGAAAAGTAGAGTATTCCCGTCACATTCATCCATTCCAATTTACTTACAGACTTTACAGAGCACCCATCAAACAAACAGAGATACACGTGGCTTCCCCGAACAGTGTTTGAGGGGAGATATTTTGAGGTTGCTCTAAAATTCCTTTGATCTAGTCGGGAGCAGCCCAAAATAAAAAGGAGGCATATCTGAACGTGGGTAGGAGAGAAGACGTTAAGGGGGAGGAGTGGGAGAGGAGATCAGGGGTTTGTGAATGTGTGAAATGAGTTGAAAACACACAGTGGTTACACAACACAGCCTGATCTCATTCATCTCTTCTCAGACACGGGCTTGGCTTTATTTTCTAATCAAGGGTTCATTGTTTATTGTTCAGATGCCCAGCAGGTTTACCACAGGTCCTGGGTGTTTTTTTTTTTTTTTTTTTTTTTTTGTCCCACAAAATGCTAATTCATGACACAGCAAATTCAAATATGTATACAATATTCAAATCTGCAAGAGTGAAAAAAAGGGAATGTGTCTTCTGCAGTTTCTAATAATTTAATTTCTATCAACTATTATCGCCTAAAAGTGATATAGCAAAAATGTGTTAGCAAAGAATTGCCTGATTACACAGTCAATGGACAGTCAATGGACGGCGGGTTTGTCAGGGTAGTTTTACTGAGAATTGCTGGAGAGTGAACAAAACTATTAAAGATGCAACCCTTAAAACAAAAAACAACAACCCGAATGACTCAGTACATTTGACAGCCACATTCACACATACAGTGGAAAGCTCCAAATATATAATGTTCCAGCAAGAGAGAATCCATTGTCTAATAATAAGAGAATAAGGAGGCTTGCAGTGAATGGAGACCATCTTCTTAGTAACGGTTACACCAGCTAACAGCATCCTTCTCCAATGCTTCCAAATGCCTAGTGTGGATAATTAATTTTAAAAGAACAGACATGGTCATGGCCACTGTTACAGATAAGAGTGGGGATGGATTTAGAGCTACTTCCTTCCACAAGCGAGACACTGGAGAGCAGTTCCACATCATGTGAATACAGGTGCCAGGGGCTTGCACAAGGGGGGTCACTAAGCTTATCCATCAGATGCAACTTACAAGGTGTAAAGCAGGTTCTGTGAAGATAATTAAAATGAAATTGCTGCATCTTTAATGTTTCCTTATGTAGCATCCTAATCAGATTCAATGTTGAGTTCAGGGCAGTCTTGCTGCCAGATCCTAATTATTGAGAGAGTGTCATAAGAGTGTGACAGCATTGTACAGCCAAAAAACAGCACAGCACACGCAAATTATTTGTTCGAGGAGTGCGTGACTGCTATCCCCCAGCCTACAGCTGATATCACTAATCTCCTGCTGGCAAAACTTTCACCTGCTCACTCCTGAGTGGATTTTTCTTTCTGGCAGTAAGTAGGCAGCCCCAGTTGCCATTGTATCCCTAAATATAATTGGTTGAGAGGGTCCACCATCATTGGACAGCTAGGTACGGCAACGCCACTTGGACAAACCACATATACCAGTTCTCTATGAAAAATGTCCTGAGATAACTTCCAAGCAGTGTACTTGAATGTGTTTGTCTGAGCTCTGTCTTTTGTTTATTCCATCACTGACATTAATTTAATAAAGCACAGGTAATTTTTTTTTTTTTTTACTCAAATCCTGTAGATATTTTTTTCATATTGGTTATTATGATTAATAATATTATTATTGGTAAAACGTCAGTGTAGGCAAAGATATACACACTGCCAATACTAACATAATAAATATAGATACAGAGAGAGAGAGGGGAAAGAGCATATGCACGGCTGTTCGAGTTGCTTGCACGGCTCCTTCACATCCGCGTGCGTGGACCTCATTCGCGCTCGCCAATTTTGGCAGTATTAATTCCATCAAACTTAAGTACAAATTGATATAAAGCACAGAGACCATACCCTTATTCCTATAGTAAACGTGAAACACATTAAAACTAGGATGAATGAATAAGCGATAGTACCATAAGATACCACTGGCTTTTAAAGCTGAACCTGATCTATAAGTAGAAGAAAAAGGAGGAAAGTGGAATGAAAATCACTTTGGATCTGCCGAAATGTGCATAGGCCATTCTCATTATAAGTACCACTCAAGAAATGGATGTTGGTATTGCACCAAAAGGAAGGAGAAGTAGTTGTCTGTAGTTAGCAGACTGATGGATGCATACAAACGAGAATAAGAAGAAATAATGGGCCCAAAATGAAGCTAACATTGTTGACTTGATACATTCTGTGAAAAATTCTCAGGTAATGGAAGCAATGGGATATACATTACCCGATTGTCTAAAAACATTTAAAAAAAAAACAAACAAACAAACAGTGAGAACCACTATGGCCGAAGATGTAAATGAAAGTGAGCCAGCTCCAGGAATCACCTCATCAACAGACAATACATAAAAAGGAAAACTCACATAGTTTTATAGACAGGTGGTCTGAACCACCACAGGAATGATTGTTTGGCACCAAAATTTGAGAGAGAAAGCAAATTTATAGCAAATGCAGGTTGTGTTGTAGCAGACAAGTGTAATTATGAACAACTTTTGATATTAAAAACTATCCCCAGTGTCTTATTCCAGTATTGTTGGCCACGAATGAAGTGATTCAAGATTTCCTTGGCGTTATTCTTTATCATGGTGAAAGCCAAGGCATGAAGGGACTTTCATTCACTGCTGGGGCTGATCTAATAAGCACTTGCTGCACAGCACATTAATGCACACACAGACACACACACACACACACACACACACACACACACACACACACACACACACACACACACACACACACA
>JBBMJY010000007.1:16537262-16553507 GCA_037833715.1 Toxotes lorentzi | reverse complement strand
GTGTGTGTGTGTGTGTGTGTTGTGTGTGTGTGTGTGTGTGTGTGTGTGTGTGTGTGTGTGTGTGTGTGTGTGTGTGTATTTTTATGCATTTATAGTACATCCTAAATACTACTCAGCAGCCAAACAAATGCCGCCCCCACCCCCCAAACAAAAAGATAAATATGGCAGAATCCAGAGCCTCTGCTGCTCGAGGGTAAGTTAGCATCAATAAGAGGAAGCACTTTTTACTGCAATGAAAATACAGGTGGCATACGTTTGATGTATGTTTGAAAGTGTGACAATAAGCCTGTCAATATTTATGTAGGTGTTGAAGCCAAATACTAAGTCGAGGAGTAGCTTAGTCTAGGTATCTATAACATTACTGTTAGTATCTTCAAAAGTAGCAACAGGAGCAACACTGCTCATTACAAATGCTTTAAAAAAGAAAATAACACAGCAGGGGTATGTCTGGTATTTATTTTACATTTTCTTCTTTCTATGATATAATTCCACAGAAGAGCACATGGGCAGGACAAGTAACGTTACACAGGCAAAGACTTAATTCCAGGGAAAATAATGTCAGGTCTGCTGTAGCAGGTAAATTATTTTTATTCCAAGTTGTTCCAAGGTAATTTCTTAAATGTTATTTAAGATTACTATCAAGTTGTAGCTTCGTTTCTCGTGGGCAAGGATGTGGAAGAAGGAGAGTGGCCGGCAGAAGCAGGGGTCGGAGTGCAGCTGGTTCCAGCAGCCTGTCCTGTGCACGAGCACAAACGTCTGCTGTTGCTGATTTGTTGGAACAGTGAATTGTGGCACAATCTGAGTCACTTTGAATTGTTTCCCATTTACAGAGCCAGGGCTGCATACAAACATCAACATTTTTTTCCCAATGAACACACAGTACAGACAGCTAGCTGACCGTGAGGACATATTCGCCAAATCTGACAAAAAGTGTTTTGGATTAGAATTGCAGACTGTTCCTTTAAGGAACAAATGTGACGAATGCTAAGCATGTGTCTCTTCAGATGAATCGTGGGCTTAACGGCCACATATACATAATTTCTATTATATAACTGTAAAGCAATCTCCTCTGTTTGTGTGTGTGTGTGTGTGTGTGTGTGTGTGGAGGAGGTGATTGTTGAAATTGTACGCTGGGGCTTCATGTCGTGCTTTCATGCAGCCATAGAGTCAGAAACCAGCAATGTGTGGTTGTACTGTACATGTGATTTAACCTTTTAACCACAGCAGCAGGCATGTCAGTGAATCAGTTGTGGCATCGGCATCATGCCTTAGGCTTGATGGGAAAAGTAGGAGTGGACCAACTAGTCACATGTTACTTCCCACTACACTGTAATGTAACATGTCACTCTGCCCCCTCATGATAACTGAGAAGAACCCACATTCACACATGGCTGGTTTTTAAAACAAAAATTTGTTGCTTTTGTTTCGCAAAAATCTAATTTATTTTATGCTTTGAATAACTGCCTGAATTTTTCATGACAGTGAAATTTGAAAGTGATGTCATCCGTAGTTTTTAGGCTGCAAGCTAATGTGGTTAGCTTGAGTGATTAGCCTGCACACTGTCATGGCACTGTGGGTCAGATGTTAAAACTGAATCCACTCATGAGTTAAAAATGCATTTTCTTTGTCTGTTAAGTAAAACGTTGTCACAGAGAGAAGAAAATGAACACAAGGAGTTAATTGTAATATTTGTAATAATGCAATATTTTGATTATATTATATCGTATTAATATATCAGTCTCACCAAATCTATATGTCTTGAATGGATTTTCAATTTTACTCATTTTTGAGGAGATGGTCAGCTGTCACTTAAATTTCTCCTGACTGTAAGTGTGAGACTGATCACGTGTATTGGCTGTACATTATGTCAGTCATTGGTCCTGTCTCCACAAGTAAAAATAACATTTTTATGCTATATTTTGATGATTGTAGGAAAATACACAAATGATCACGGGCAATGAACAAATACAATAAAAGAAATAAATCCCTTCTTGAATATACTGTCTCTTACTTATTGAATCCACTGTTACTAGAGCATCTTCTAGCTACTTTCTGACTGAATTTTGAAAAGAGAAAATGTGCTTCTGTTATAAGATATGTACATAAATAGAAAAAAAAACCTCAACTCCAGTTTCTACATACACTCTTTAAATACATTAGGAGAGACTTTAAGTGGATGAGGTTTGTCAAGTGCTGGAGAATAGCTCTTAAGTGCAGAGGGATCCACTAACTACTCAGAGAGACAGGGAAGAAACCTCGACGTCGGTTTAAAGCCTTTGCAGCAGAGCCGTTCCAAGCGGATTGTTTTCCATAATTAGGTTTCAACTCAGCAGTCGTAGTCATGCACAAAGCATTGTGTTTGTATTGTTTTTACTCATATAGTCTCTCACAGTAAGTGTACAGAAAGGGCAATACATTTATGAAAATTTGCATGACTGAAATAGACATTTCTCTAGGCACATGATGGACAAAAGTGAAAGGACGGATGTACAACAGCAGATGGTGGGAAACTGTTTCTCTGCTGTGCATTTCACACATGATGACAATTTGCAGTTACATCTCTGTCATTTTAAAGCATTTATTTCCTTTTATGAACACTCTGGACAAAATTGATCTTGCGGGTCAACAGTGAATTTAAGGCGATTGCCTTCTACCATCTCCCTTCTCCCCAGACTTGAACACTGATGTAGCCATGGAAACACAAGCCGTTAGGATATGAAAGACAAACAAAAACACATTGTGAATGGGATCTCTCAGAAAAAGGTGGGGCCCTGAAGTGTCCTAGAGTGGCTTACCTTCATACAATAACAGCCCTTGTTACTAGTAGAATAACAAAGCCTTTTCCCCATAAGAAAGAAAGCCATTTTGGTGGTTTTCTTTGTTAACAAAAAAAACAAAAAACAAACTTAATAACAAGAATTTTGCTCTCAATAGGAGCCACACAACAGAGAAAAGACAAAGTACTGTGGTGGTTTATCAAACACGGCAAACTGAAGACAGTCTTCATCAGAGTGAAGTGATAGAAAATTGAGTTGAAATGAAGGGCTGTTTGAAAAAGGCTCACTTGATTATAATTGCACAGCATGAGGTGAGGCAGGCAGTCTGCCGTCACCTACAGACCGAATGGACAAAGCATTTATGAAAGCCCACACAAAATCAAACAAAAGCTATTTCTTTGGGCTCTGCAGTCACACACACAGGGAAAAAAAATGTAGAATGTGACACAATAGTTCATGTTTTCATGCACAGGATAGATAAACACACACGCTGTACTTTTTGAAATCCCATGTCTCGCTGCACAGTTTACTGAACATCTTTCCTCTCCTATTGCTTTTTCCCCATCTTCTCTTCTCAGTCTGACATCAGCTCCTCCTTAATTGATCCCACACTGTGGCTTCTGACAGGCAGCCGACACATGGTAATGTGAGACTAGCTGGAAGTCAACCCACTGAGTCATCACACCCATGGAGAGCTCATGGGGTCGCTGCAGAGGGAGTGAGGTGATGTCATCTTTATACGCCCACGTATCATGCTGTCAGAGGAAAGAGACCAGAGGGAGGGAGGGACCCAAACTCCTGACCTATGAACTACTACCATGAGTTTACCAAAATCTGTTTTCCTCTGCAAAATATTTGCTCCTCACCTTCTAAAACCATTTTTGTTAATGGTTTATACTAAATGAACATACTGCTGACTGTTTCAGCATTTACTCTCTAGCACTGACTGAAACTGAGCAGCAATACAGCATATTTCACTGTAACATTAGTAAGTCTACAGCAATCAGTACAGTGTGCAGTTGTACTGTAGTAAAATGCGTACATATGTGTTGAGATGTATAGATTAAAGTTGGTTTAAAATAGACCATCATTGTGTCTGACTTCTGTCCTGTACAAAACAGATGTGGGAATAACAAGACAAATTTCCTAGCAAGCTAATGCTATGAGAAAAATCTGTTTGGATATTCTGTTGAAGAAAATCAGATCAAATTTATATAGACTAAAAGAGATTGTGATTGAAATTATTTCATAGAATAAGTGAAAGCTCTGACCTGCTGGTTGCACTACAAGAAAAATCAGAGAATCACCAAAGTCAGCAACCATGAACGTCTGTACAAAACTTTTGTTGAGATATTTCAGCCTACATGGCCATCCATAGAGCCAGCATAGGTAAAAATGTTCTTAAACAATCCTACATTCAATTGTTATGAAGTGTTATTCACCAAAAACGGACATTAGATTGACAGGATCTAAAATGTTGAATCTTTTATTATATTAGTAAAAGTGCCCATTAGTGTTCCTTAAGGGCTGGCTGCAAAATATGGCACAAAGCAGCTATTATTCTATAGCCATAAAATCAGTCATGTCTGATTATCCTAATGGACACAGAAATGATGTTTTTATAAGAAAGTCTAATATGAAATGTGATTGTGCTGGTGTT
Source organism: Toxotes lorentzi (assembly GCA_037833715.1). Classification (NCBI taxonomy): domain Eukaryota; kingdom Metazoa; phylum Chordata; class Actinopteri; family Toxotidae; genus Toxotes; species Toxotes lorentzi. Next base: position 16,549,070 of record JBBMJY010000007.1, on the reverse strand, counting down.
ATGGGTAATCTTACATCCTCTTTCGAGATGAATCATTTATTAAAGGAGATTAGAAATGTGAATAAGGTCAAGATGTCTCAGTAGTGCACCTTTTTAACAAGCTCCAGATCCAAAAATATTAAATACCCTTAAAACCTTATTAAGTTCAAGACATTAATTTTCAACTGTAGCTATCTGAGTCCAGTTTTGTCTTTCTCTTCTAACACTTAAAACAGCTTATTATGTATGTTTCTATAACGTGTGCAATGATTGTTCTTTCTAAGAAGCAAAAGTCGCTGAAACACAGAAAAAACATTCCTTATAAAATATCATGGGAGTACAAAACTTTTGTAGCTTATGTACTTGTAAGGTTTGGAGTGACCATGTGGTTTTTCTGATGTAGTCATCAGATCCAGTCATGGATTGTACCCCCTGAACAATAGAGGACCCTGGTGTGCTATTGAAGTCCGAAACCAGAGATGCATTCAAGTATGTGCTCATTTGTCAGAATAAATTGTATTTTTCACGTCAGCCTATATATAGTACATCTGTGTCTAACAGTATATTCAGAAATTCCAATTAATGGGATTAGAACCATGCTCTTGGAAATCATCACTTTTCATTGATTCACTGATTACAGTTCTACAGTCAAAACTCCAATTTTAGAGACGTAATGGGGTGGGAAAAAAATAGAAGTGGCACATGCAACATGGATGAAGTCAACTGAGGTTAAGACTTCACAGAATGCAAATGACAGTCATTATGACAGACGCTGGCAATGATTAGCATCAAACATGTGGCTGTTAGTGATTTTCTGACTGTAAAGAGCCCCTATATTCAGATATACAGGCTGAAATTCAATAGTCCCATTACTTCTGTGAAGCTTCATTTTGTGCTATTGTTATATTTAACTGCGCTGTCTTTAGGGGACATTTTTTTAATTTTATATTTATATTTTTGGCTACACGGGGGCAATGGAAACAAGCTAGGAACACGACACTGACACGTTAACGCCTGTTAGATTGATATGACATTGTTAGCAAACAATGGGCTATTTACACATCCAGCAGATACACAGTAACATCATCATCCATCCAGACTCATGCAAACTGCTACACAACTGCTACAAAAAAAAAAAAACAGCTAGTTGCTAGGTTTGTTTGTTTGCCATTTGGTGCTGGCAAAATCAAAACAATGAGCTGAAAGACACTAAAAACTCCATAACGCTAAGAGTAACTGCAGAGGTGGTTTATATCTGGATTCATCACTACAAGCAACCCCCTTTCACATATAAGCAGCCATGTTAATCCTTTGTTAATGTAAATAAAATAAAATAATGTATTTATTATTTATTTATTTATTATAAAATTATAACCATTTTAGGGCATGAGATTTAATTTTGAAATGATCACAAATGGGATAACACGCTTTAATGTCTTTTTCAGGACTTTGACTTTTGACAATCTGAATGCCTGAATGAAAATTACTTTTCACCAAGCAGCTCCTTTTAAACAATCCTGGAAGCTTTCTCTGAAACAAACTAAGCAAAAAAACAGAGAACAGAAATGATTCAGCTAGTTGCTGACTTTAGAAAAGCCATAACGCAACCGACTTTGTGTTCAACCTATTTCCAGAAGTGTCCCACTAGTTAGACACGTGGAAATTGTGTAGTACCACCAAGAAAAGTTAATGTTGCCTTCTTGGATTCATGCTGAGGTGATGAATGATGGAAGTACCCATCTGAGAGCAGGTATGAGGGGATGCACCTGGTTGGCAGCGATGTTGACTACAGTACACGTGGCACTGAAATGAGGCTCCTCTATTATGAAGCATGTCAAGCAAACACTCCACATTATTACACCACCACCAGCAGCAGCAGCAGCAGCAGCAGCTTGTAACACTCACACTTGACAGAACGGATCCATGATTCAAGCTGTTTACACCAAATCTTAATCCTGTCATCAGCATGTTGCAGCAGAGATCAAGATTTTTTTTTTGGGATAGTGGGATGTTTTTCAACTGCTCAGTCATCCAGTGGTGATAATGGCCCTATTGTAGCTTTCTCTTCCTGTTCTGTGGCTTCGGCTGATTAGCCCACCCACTTTGAGGCTTGACAAGTTTTCAGAGATACCCTTGTGCACACAGCTTTTGTTCTGAGCTACTATTTGAATAGTTGTGGCCTTCCTGCCGGCTGGAACAAGTCTGACCTCTCTCACTGTCAAAGTGTTTCCCTGACATAAAGGCCACTGACTGAAGTTTTTTCTGTTTGTCTGTTCTTTGCTAACTCCAAAGGCTGTGTGTAATCACACATCTTGCCCTTTTGACCCTGTCAAAGGCTTTGTAGACCAAAACTGCAGCCACATGCTCTCAACATACTGTAGTGTTAAAAACACTAAATCAGTCCTGTATTTGGCGTGACCACCTTTAGCCTTTAAAACAGCACTAATTCTCCTCAGTACACTTGCCCACAGTTTTTCAAAGTACTTTGACAGGTAGGTTGTTTCAAGCATCTTGGACAACTTGCTACAGTTCTTTCTGTGGCTTTAGGCTGTCTCAGTGTGTTCTGTCTCTTCATGTAATCCCAGACTGACTCCACAATGTTGAGATCAGGGCTCTGTGGAGACCAGGCCATCTGTTGCAGGACTCCTTGTTCTTCTTGTCTCTGGATCTATATTTGGGCTTGATGTCCTGCCGCAGAATGAATTTGGGACCAATCAGATGCTTCCCTGATGAAACTGTGTGATGGATAAGAATCTAAACATCCAAGAGCCTAACACGTTTTACACAGTGTCGTTGTTCACAAGTTTCTGTCAAGTCTGTGCGTTTGGTAAAAAAAAATGGAGGGGGTGTTCTCCCATGTTTCCTCTCCCTGTGTTTTGGTTGCTGTGCTGTAGTTTTAGCCAGAGGGAAAGCGCTGCTTCTATTCTGTTGTGTTTTTAGTTTTGATCGCCTATCCATGTTCTACCCTTGTGCGACATGAATGTTTGAAGAGTTTTGTCTTGGAACTTCCTTCTGTCTTTGAGCTCCAAAAGATACAACTCTACACTTATTTTGAGCAAACTCTACAAACTGTGGTCAGTTATAGTGAGGAATTTGTGGGTAAAGTGTTGAAGCCTGTTCCTCAACCATCATTTAGCTTCCTGTTTTCCCTCGTCCCTCCTCTAAACTTCCAGGGTGCCTTACATTTCCCCCATTTACTCCTTCAGTCTGAAAGAGATGTCAACATTTCCACTCAGCTATGGTGTTTTTAGGGCACCTCAATGTGAACTATAAACACAAAAAATACTGTATAATCCAAACAAAATGAGTTGTTGCATCTTCCCACACTGCACAGTGAGGACAGAAGCCAGGACTAACTTTGAAAAGTTAGCCAAGATGCCAAACACTCCCACACATACTGCACTAGCTCGCAGATTTGCTGCATATCCCCATTAGAAAGTGTAAAAATATTTGGGGCAAATGGAATGGAAATGGCAAATTTAGACGACTGTCACGTATTTGTCTCTGCTGAGTTTATTTGAGGTGAAAAAAGTGTGTGTTCTAAATGTTTTGGAAGGCTGTGCATTTTGGTTTACTTTCAGGAAAATTATTATTATTATTATTATTCATGTTCATCCAGCTGATGAAACACACGTGGACAGTAATCTTCTTTGTTTATTCTAACACAGACAGCAGTTTTTGCTGTGTACGGCATGCTTACTGCTCAGTGAAAAGGTCAGGGGAGACATATTTTTATTCATTACCTGGATCTTAAGGTCCCTGTGTGTGCATGTTTGCATCCCACATTCTGCCCGGCACCACATGAGAATCCTCGCCAAAGAGACAACAACAACAACATGCTTCCTTTTCACACTCATGCTTCCATCCATCACAATACTGACTTCATTCAGCTTTTACGCTCAGATAGTCAGATGTTTTTAGCATTTGGTTTGCAGGGAGACTAAGGCCTGAGACATACCTGGAGCCGAGGATAACTGTTAGTGACAGTCACATTCCACCGTGAACCCTGTCTGCACCAGGAAAATGAGTTGACAGACCTAATTGGTGCAGCTATACTGCCTCTTCCTCTCTCCCCCTCTCTGGCTTTCTCTCACTTCCTTTCACACACAACTCCATGCACACACACACACACGCACACGCACACGCACGCACACACACACACACACACACACACACAGACACACACACACACACACACACACACAAATACATACATACAACCTGCACCTGCACAAACTCAAATAAAAACGAGAAGTACTGCATGGCGGTGGTATGCCTCTGCACGGTTGAGTGCCTGTTTGTAGCAGAAGTAGAGGTTATGGGTATTTTGTGGTGATAATGGCAATGTTTGGGAAGGTTAGGGTTGGGTGTTCACAAGCAAAACTTACACAAGACTACTGACTCCATCTTTGACAAGCAGTGATAGTATGTGCAAAGTTTGAAGGACATCACTCAAAGACCTTGCCACATCCGCCTGGAGTCAGCAGTAGAGTAGAAGCCGTCCAGTTGCCTCTTGGCTACTGTCTGAAAGCCAGGTCTCTGCAGCGGTGGTTGGCTAGTGCGAGCTGTTAGCCTAGCATGGAGCCCTCCCCTCTTGCCTCGCTTGTATCTACGTTTACGTTTGAGTCACAGTCAACATTTGTGCAAAGTTTGAAGACAATGCCTCAAACTGTTCTTAAGATATCGCATTGCCAAGCAAAACGTAAACACAGTTATAGGGACCTTGACCTTTGACCTAATACCTCTAAAATCTACTAACTTCATCTTTGAGTGACTGTGTTTGTGCAAACTTTAAAGAACATCCTTCAAAGTATTCTTCAGATATCACATTCGCATGCATAAAGTTAAATGTACGATCACAGCGACAGTGACCTTTGACCTCTGACCTCCAAAATCTACTCAGTTTATCCTTGAGGCACAGTTGACATTTATGCAAAGTTTGAAAGCCATCCCTCAAACGGTTCTTACTATATCGCATTACCATGCAAAACATAAATATGGTGATAGTGACCTTGCCCTTTGACCTTTGACCTCCAAACTCCTTTCAGATCTGCCTTAAGTCACAGTCAACATTTGTGCAAAGTTTGACAGAGAGACCTCAAAGTGTTCTTCAGATATCGCGCGTAGAAGAATCCGGGACTGACAGACGGACAGACAACCTAAAAACAATGCCTCTGGCCTTGGCTATCGCCAGCGTGGAGGCATAAAAACACTGAAGAAATGAGGTGACGATGGGATGGGGGCATATTTGCACGTTCGTGGCTTTTTAATGGAAGGTTTATTCAGTTCAGCGTCTTTAAAAACACCCATGCATTCAGCCACTCACTGAGGAGGAGCAGCTTCCTGCACGGGACCAGGCAATCATGCTGTTCTTTTCCAGTACTTTCCCCTCCCTGCCTGCCTGCCAAGGGTGCTCTGCAGCATCCTTTTCAGCTTGTGAATCAACCCCCCCACCCACCCCCCTTCAGCTTCTCTATACAGAAATTAAAAAAAAAGAAAAGAAAAACAACCCCCCCACCCCCCCCCCACCCCACCAGTGTCACTCTGCACAATAATAATATAGCTCTGCAAACAACCCGGTTTTTCTTGGGCTCTCTATGAATTATTCACAGCCACATCCAGAATTTACCCCCGTTTCTTTAAGGGTGAGGAATAATAGCTGCAGTCAGCTCCAAAATACATCCAGAAAAGGGCTGCATTGGGCGACAGAGGCTGCTATAAATACCCCCACCCCCCCTCCAACCCCACCACCCATCCCCATCCCTCACTCGGTCTCTCCCTTCTCAGCGAAAAGCACATCAGCTAGGACAGTACTGCAGGGTCCCTCCGCTGGTTTGCTGTGCACTTTTTTCCTCCTTTCTTTTTCTTTTTTTTTTATGCAAGGGAGGGACGCCAGTTATGTCATCGCTCCTACACCATTTGTGCCTGCTTGCTGATGCAACGAGGAGGCTGCTATTCATTGACTTCCTCTGGATTGTTTGCATCACATGTGTGTAGGCTACCGCAGCCTATACAGCATGCTGATGACGGGGCGCATATACTGTAGCTGTACTGCACGTACTGGTGGGAGCTGGAGCGCACCCAAAAACTGCACACACACACACACGCGCGCGCGCGCGCGCACACACACACACACACACACACACACACACACACACGCCAGCTTCACCAGCTGTGCACACATGCCCGCGGGGCAAAGCTTTATGTAGACGAACAACAACGAGAGACTAATGGAATAACCGCAATTCTATGCCGTCACGGCCCTAAAACAAACAAACCTCTGAGGCTGATAAGAATAGGAGATTTTGTTTGTTGAGGTTTTCCCCAAAATCGCTTTCATTCTCAGGAGACTGGGAACAAGGAGCTGCCCATGGTGCTCAACTTTCAGCACAAACAGAGGAACAGCAGGTCACCAAATCTAGCGCAGCAGCTGAACTCACTCCAGATCCAACTTTCACGACCCCTTTCTTCTTCACTGAGATCTACACACGCAGACCTGCACACATCATTTTGTCTACAGGCGCTATATATGTGGAAAAAAATCATGTGGTGAAGCCACAATCCCAGGTGTTACATGCTGTTACTGACTGAGGACTGTGGACTTCACTCCTTTGCCAGATGTTGGTGGGCTTAAAACTAAATAAAGCTCTTTATGTACCCACCTTACACAGCTGAAAGTTTTCCGACACTAGCGTCTCCTGGACGTCGATTTCCTTGGGAGTTGGCGCCGCGGTGGGAGTCCCTGCTGCGCTGCCGCACGATGGGGATCCGATAGTCCCTCCCGGAGAGGAGGTGGTCAAGCCGTCCAACACCTTCCGAAACTTCTTCATTTTCTACCGTGCTTATGTATGTATTTCACGCCAGGGACGGAGAGGAAAGAGACCACTCTGAGTTCCCGGTCTCCTCTCGGATGCAAGAACCCAACTCGTTTAGGCAGCTAAAGACAGAAAACGTTGCTTCGTGCAGCAGTGGCAGGCTAAAGGGACCCACTCTCTCCTTCCCTCTCTCTTAGGTGCAATTTAAAAAGTCATAGATGCACCTCATCTTGCTCTCTGGCTGTTGTCCACGAGAAAAAAAATGCGTCTGATCCACTCTGATGTGAGAATCACAGCCAATGTTGCAGATACAGGTCGCCTATCTCATCTCAGAGCTTGCACCGACGGCTGCTGAAACCACTCAACTTCATCTTCCTTCTGCATCCTAAAGTACCATCCACACCTGAGCTTTGAGAAAAATCACACACCTCAACATAATCAAGGAACCGTGCACCGGTGTTTAGACGTCTCACACTGAAGTGGACGGGATCAGTAAAAAAAAAAAAAAGAAAAAGAAAAGAAAAGAAAAAACTTGGAGGAGGTCAATCCACTCCCCCACCCTCCCCCCACCCACCTCGAAAAAAAAAAGTACTTTCAGTGCACTGGTTGCCAGTAACAGGAAGAGCAGCAGGAGGAAACAGACTGAAGACGCAGAGGCAATGCAGTCCACAGTCAGGCCGAAAAAACACGGAGACACCTCAAGCCTCGAGGAGAAGAAAGGGAGGGAGACAAGAAGATGCGGTGGGATGACGGTGTGAACTGTAGGTTAATCTATGGATCGATGTGAGTCGGGTCTTTTGTTTTTGTTTTTTTTTTTAATACCATCCAGCTGTGCCGCTTCCCTGCAGTCCAGAGACAGGAGACGGGAGCTGTCCTCGGTGCTGAAAAACCATAACCAGCCAGCCCCGCCTCCCACCACCACCCCCATCTCTCTCTCTCTCTCTCTCTTCCTCTCTCTCGCTCCTCTCCGCCCTCCCTCACCAGCGATTGGGTGAGGTCTAAATCAAAGAGAGTGATGAGGAACAAAAAGCTGGGATAAGGTAATAAAGGAGTAGTTCGCTTTAAAATAAAATAGAAATTCATTCATCAACCCTCCTCTTGTACCTGTATGGAGCAATGCATCAAACAAAACGGTCTAAAGAGAGAAGTCTGCACTCACTCAAGCACTGGAAACATCGTAGTTGCATCCTGTTGTGTATTGTGGTTTTTGTGAATTGGCCATTTTTACACTGATAAATTTCCTGCTAGTTTACTAAGAGATTCCGCTTCACGCTGTCTCTAGCTTCTCTTTATTGGATTTTAATATTTTATTTAAAACTCAGAAGGTATTGCGTGACATTGAAGCCCTCTGAATTTAGTGCAGCTATTGACCCCTTGTGCCACTGGAAGATCAGGGACCGCGGACTGTCCCAAAGTCTAGTCTAAAGGCTTCTTCAGCTTTAGAACAGCATGTCATGTCAGATTACATATTTATTTTTATTTTTTAGCAGCATTTAGCTGCAATCACGATTATTCATATTTTCAGTCTTTTTGTATGGTTTGGTCTTTTCCTATGCTCTTATTTTCTCTGTTTTAAAATCAGTTTTATCTATTTTTTTGTGACAAACACATGAAAATTGTTTTTAGACTGTGCTACTGACTGAGAGTAAATTAATTTTCAAATTTCAGTGACAAAGAGGATCCCAGTGTGGTTTTTCAAATGTCTCGCTAATTTTGCAGGTTTCAGACATTTCATGTTTGGAGTACTTCACAGTACATTAGTGGACTAAACCATGGTTTTGCATGTTTCAGTCCATTAACTTCCAAGAACATTTACTTCACATGACCACAAACCATTTTCCAAAACCCTCCATGGTAAGTGTTCAGATTGCTTTCCTGCCTTCCAGGCAGCCACTGGTTTCTCTTCATTTCAGGGTGGTATGAAAATCTGAAACTGACTCCATCTGCCAGTTTCTTACTTCTTACTTCTTAATTGTTGTCAGAGTTTAATTGTTGTTTACTGGTGCTGCAGTTGCCAACAAAAACTGAACTGGCAGCTGACAAGGTCAGCAACCAAAGAACATTGATGTACAATGTTTTAAGAAAATCAAAGCCAGAAAGCATAGAATGGTAAAACTTGAATTTGGCTGTTTCTCACGTTTTTCAAAGACACCCAAGTCTCAGAAGTCAGGCAATCACTGAAAGTATCAACAAGAAGACTGAAGAAGAAAACAATATCATTTTCAATTAGATAAACAAATTAAACAGATGATTCAGAACTCTACCATCAATGAGCTGACATGTGTTAGTGGAAATGTTACAAAACCCAACATGTCACAGTTAAAGAGAAAACTGAGTTTCTATTGTACCTATAATAAGTATATAATATAACTTATAATTATAATACTATAATCATGCAAGATTCTATTGTACTCGTAATATTCTAATAGTTGGAACATTTGTTATTTTCTAAGAAATTCTAACTAGAATTACATTATTTGAATGTTCAGGACCGGTGATATTGCATAAGCACTTACATCACCAGCCTCTGCCCCCTGGCGATACTTGATGTTGCGGAGTCAGAGCACAGCACACATGGTGGGTCTGTCGTATTCTCCAATCTAAGATAAGATGATAAAAGGACTACACTTTGTCGGTTTGTGTCACCGGCGCCGTCTGGAGTGCCGACAAGGCTGCATGCTCTGCGAATGTCTATACACCAACCAAGAGGTGTACAGGCTTCAAGATCTGTGTGAGCGTTGAGTGTTTTAACTTTCTGTTAAAAATAATGGATTACATTACATTCAGTGAAGCACCTCACGGCTCCACTGAGACTGTGTCCTGCCGTTTTTGAACTCGAGCTCTGCAGAGTTTCCCTTTGCTGGCTCTGAACTGTGGTCATTTCATTGTGCTGATGGATAGATCCATGCTGGGCAGGTACATTAGAAGCACATAATAAATGTCAAAACAGACCAAATGAACTCTGTGAATAAGGGGTTTTAAAAGCTCTAGCTGTGAAGCCAGAATGTGTTGGATTAATTTTATCAGTGCAATAAGTACCTCTAAAAATGGACTAAACTGAATTTAAAAATCATTGGTATGGTTCTTTAAAGGTTCCATACAACCAAATACTGCTAATATTAATTGACAATAATCAGACTCACTCTGGTTACATCATTAAATGCAGCTGATCTTTAAAATGCATGCTAACCGGCTAAACTAACATGGTAAAGTGGGAAAACATACCAGGTGAACATCAGTGTGTTAGCATTGTCATTGTAAGCATGTTAGCGTGCTGATGTTAGCATTTAGCTCAGAGGACTGCCGTGTGTGACCATAGCCTCACAGAGACAGTAGCATGGCCACAGATATAATCTTATTTATTGTAAGGTCTTTACCAAAACAAGGTTTGTCTTTAGTGAACTTATCCTCCAAAAAAAGCGTTTTCTTTCATTCCAAAGAATGAAGCAGAGCCAGGGAGAGGGCTGGGGAAAAAAAAAACCCTCCTGAGCCAGAGCTGGACGCAGAGGGGAGTAGATAGAACTCTTGTTGAGGCATGCTGAAGATAGGCGAGGCACTGGATGTGGTAACTGGATCTGGTGACCAGGGAATGGTGAAGCTGAGGCTCAGGTAGAGGGGATTAGCAAGGAGAAAAAAACAACACAAGGAAAAATAGTTTTCAACAAGGAGGTCGGCTGAACATGTCGCCACAGGAATTAGAGGAAATGATATGGTGAAGAGTGGAGAGGAGAACTGGGGTAGTCTGGATAGTGGTGGAGCTGATTGGATGATGGAGACCAGGTGTGCAGGTGGATTTGGTGGGAGGATGAAAGTAGGTCACCATGCCCACACACACACACACACACACACACACACACACACACACACACACACACACACACACACACACACACTTGAGAAATTCAGTAAATCAGGGAGAGTGTTAAAAATGTTCACCTTGACCATGTGAAGACATCACAGTTCACTGTCCATTAGGTTTGTATCTGATATGCTGTGTTCAAATTCATGGTAGTTCTCTCCGCTGGTGGCAAGGCAGGTGAACGACTGAAAGGGCCAAGGCAGTGTCCACACGGCTACACAAACACACCAGCCCATTAGCTATATCACTTACTTGTTTCTCGACACACAAGGACTCAACCTCAGGGGGCTTTTCACATAGGATGTTCAGAGCTGTCAGCTTACTGCTACACTAAGCATCCCTCGAAAGCAGTTCTATCATTACCGTTTAATGTTTCGTGCTGAAGAGATTTAAAGACACGAAGGTAGTGTTTGTGTACTGTGTGTGCACCATGGTTTGTGTACTGTTTACAAAACCTGAAGTGATGGGGAACAGACACAAATGCAGAAAGTGAACTTGATATTGTGTTTTGTTCAGAGACAATGGTGCTCAAACATGCACCCACAAAGAGCTTTGTTTTGGATAGTACATGGTAATTAGGCTGCTAGCTAATTTATGGCCAGAGATAATGCGTGGTTTTCAATGAAAAAAAGAAAAAGAAAAAAAGAGCACAGCAGGAATAAAAACAAAACATGGGAATATTCAGTATTTTGTAAAGGAGGAGACAGATATCACTCAAAGCTGCTGTTGACAGTTTAATTGTCACTTCTCACTTATAAAACATCTCCTATACTGTTCCTTGTTCTCTTCCTTTTCAACAAGGTGTGTGGCTGCAATCAAGAATAATCTAAGAGTATTTTAAAGGCCACTGGGATAATTAGAACTCACCGCTGATTGAGGATAAATGGCAAGTTTGAACAACACGTCCATGCTTGACCTGTGTATCATGGAAATAGTGACGGGCTCTGCGGTCAGCTTCATCTCAGAGATGATTTGCTGAGGTTGATTAATTTTTAAGAACAGATGTAATTAAAAGCTTGTCCAAACTGACCTCAGAGTAAATTTATGCAAACACACCTACACTCTCTTTCACACACACACACGCACACACATACACACACACACACACACACACACACACACACACACACACACACACACACACACACACACACA
>JBBMJY010000007.1:16508611-16537162 GCA_037833715.1 Toxotes lorentzi | reverse complement strand
ACACACACACACACACACACACACACACACACACACACACACACACACACACACACACACACACACACACACCAAGGCCAAGTACAGTGGTAAAATGACTATTGATTAAGGCCACGCAGTCGGGTGGTTGTAAATGACATATAGCTGGGGCTGCCAGTAACCCTTTGTTTCCTAATGCAAGAGTTAGTTCCAATAAAGAGCGTGTGAACAGTTTTGCACCGAACATGTGAGGCAGTCAGAAGTTCTGTAAAAAGCTGCACTTAGACACACACACACAAATTCAGAGACCCAGCATCACAGAAAGACAAATCAAACTAACAGTCCATTAGAAATGATGGAGTAGTAGCAATAAAACAACTTTATTAAAAGATGGGACGCCACATTACTCTTTAGCCTACAAAGAACTGCTAACAACATACAAAGACCACAGTCAGTCCACTTTGGTCCAGACTAAAATGTAAGTATAGGGCGGACTGCCATGAAGTTTGGCACAGAGGTTCATGTTTCCCTACTAACTAACTCTGGTGACAAAGTTTTGACCACTACAAGGTCAAAATTTAAATATATTTAAACATTTAACTGCATCATAAACATGTAGTTGCTATTGAGTGTTCATCACTGTATCAAAAGACTTGTCAATCACTTTGGGGGTGATAGTGTGTTCCACTTCTGTGTTCTAAATTTTTGATGGTGGGCAGGGCTGACCTTTGGTTTACATTTGGATCACAGATTGTGCCCTTACATTATTGATGTCTTAACCTGTGTGCAGCATTTTAATGTTGTCTGGGTAGTGCTGAAGTCAAAGTGCTGCATATTGGTACTGTAGTAATTTATTCTCATGCAAAATCTACAAAGTAACTAGTACCTACAAGCTTCAGGTAAATGTAGTAAAAAAAAGAGGTCCAATTAGGATCAAATTGAAGACTGATTCTGGTACTTCTTGACTGAATATGTGTACATCCCGATGCTTTTAGATTAAAAAAAAAAAAAAAAAAGGACCCCGCATACCCAGGGGTGTGGTCAAAGGAGAATCTATCTTGAAACTTTCAACCTGAGAGGGCAGCAAAATGCTGCTTTTCAGCCTCAGTGAGTTAGTCTTTAAGGATTAAAGGATTCACTTATTTAAAGAGAGATCAAACAAGACAGCAGATAAGAGCAAAAAACAAGCTGAGGCAGGAAGGAGGGGAAGCGTGTCAGGAACTGGTCAGAGGACCGTCTTCAGTGTTTCACAAGTTGTTATTTTAAGGCCATTTTGTTGCAAATAAAATCCTGAGGTAAGAAAACAAGATAAAATTGATCAACCAGTTTGAAAATTACATACTTTTAAACCCTGCTTTTATTTACTCATACTCTTAAATTCTTTCATTCATACCTGAATTTAATTTACATTTTTTCAAATTCATTACTTGGAGAAGATGTCAGTGGGAGTTGCAGAGACAGATGCAGGGAGATCAGGTGCAGCACACTGAGGGCTGCATGCAAATTTCAGAACACTGCTCTAAACAAGTGTGTGGACCCCATGGAGGTTATCGGAAAATGTACAAGATCCATTTGTGCTTTCTGAACTGTAAATTAAATGTGAAGGATTTTCATGAAAAAGGGAAAAACTTGTTTGAAACAGGAAAACGTATGAAAAGTCACACACTGCTTCAGACTCATTCTAGCCTTAACTTTTATAATTACTTCCATGCACCCTATGGACACCCCCCCTTCTCTCTCTTTCTCTCACCAGCCCCCAGCTGAGCTGATTAACACTGACTCAGACCACCCACCAATCTGTAAGTCACTTTAGCCCAATTAATACCTGCCGGGTGATTTGATAAAAGTGCACAGGAGCAGAGTTTAGAAGCAAAGTGAAGCCACAAAAAGTTGTTTTTTAATCAATTTCCAATTAAGAATTCATTCCTGTCTGTTGGACCACTGGTAATTGAGTCAAGGTGGAAGAAGTAAGGGCCTTGGGGTTGGGGCTCATCCTTCAGGGACCGTTCATTTCCATATAAATGAGCTGGTAAATGCGCGCCTGATTTTCCAGATTCATTATTGACCAAAAGACGAAAACAAGTAATGACCACTTTCCTTTTTTTTTTTTTTTTTTTTTTTTTTTTCTTTAGGGTCAAGATTTATTTCTTATTTGAAACCTGATAAAACCATGTCTGATATTTCTCTTAGAGAGGGCACGGAGTGCAGATTTTATGTTTCGTATAACAAGCTAGTGCAGAGCAGATACTCATTACCCCCAAGCAAACAAAAACCTTTAGTGGAAGAGATAGTGAGAGTCACGATGAGTCCCAGGACCCAGCGGCATTTCCTGGTGGTAACTATCTACTTAAATGAGTGTCAGTACTTGAATAAGACAGAGACTTTCTTACTTCCTCGTCTCTCGCCTGTTAAGCGTTAAGTTTGCCAATCAAATAATAATAGCATCAATTATGGCAGAAATATTTTTAATATTAATTTATGAAATACTCAAAGATCAAATATAGTGTAAGTAAAAAAACGCAGAGTGTGATTCACTGGTATTGCACCGTGTGATGGTGAGGTACTGGTGCGTACTGGTATTGAACCATTTTCTCTTTACTGGAGAGACAGCACACACACAGTGTTTACAAAGACAACCAACCATCATCACAGTTACCAAAGCAACAGCTCAGTATTTCATCAAGAGATCTCAGAAGACAGACCTGCACATTTTAATATTCTGAAGCAATGATTTACAGAAATTGGAAATTAGTAAGGGAAGCTTCCTGCATCATTTTGACAAAGATAGCTCTGTTTGTTTGTCATGGTAAAGATACCTTCTTCTGTCGCTTTCAGCTGCCCTATGAGGGCTCACTTTGTGTCTGAATGCAGCTAATCACAAACCACAGGAAGTCTCACTGACATGTCTCTGTCAGCCTGTAGACTGTAGGTCTTTATAGCTACCTTCTTTCTGTAATTCCTGACCGTCTCGATCAAAACACATTTTTGCACTCATGCAGTTATCTGACACCAGATTAGTTAGTTTCTCAGTATTCTCAAAATTAATTTCATGGACAGCAACAGAAATTCATGAAAAGCATATTTGAGATTTGTCTTCAGAAATTTATTTTTTTTTCCTCAGTGTGAGGATGTATGGAAAATGTTTTTGAAAAAGCTGCATTTACTGTGGTGGAAAACACCATCTCAAGGAAAAAAAGCGTTTTAAAATGTATCTGCATGAGAGTGACCATGGTCATCAAATTAGAGAATCATAATGAATAATTATTCACTGTCAGCTGCCAGTTTGGTAAAAATGCAACAGTGGTTCATGTTTATTTGGTAAATAAGGATTTTCTTGATTTAGAATAGCTAGAATGTTTTTCTTTTGGCTATTCACGATCAAATGCTGTGTTGTTGCAATAAATCCTTGACATTTTGATGTTTCTGCCACTACCTGCCTTCTACAAAGGCTTCTTCATCTCACAATTATAAATAAACTCATAAAAACAGAGTCAGATATGCCATTAGCAGAAAATGTCATTCATTCCCCTACTTTTAACAAACAGAGAAAGCCAGACAGTGTGACAGCAAGGACAAAAAGGGACAAAAGCCATTGATCCGTCCCTCTTCTCTGTCTGCTGAGGAACTTCCCCTCTGCGTTCATCCAATCCTGCTGGGCAGCAACACAATGAACACAATGTGTTCTGCAGATAGACTTATATTAATACTTTTTAAAACTACATAATGAGACGTCATCCAACCAAAATGCTCTGTTTAATTTAGTATATATACGTGGCATTCACACAACTTCTTTTTTCCTTCGTGATTAGCAGGCAAATAAAAAAAAAAAAAGACCAAACCTGAGTTGATCTTAGAAACGAGGACTTCTTCCTGTGAGAGGAGGTGTCCACCTGCTTCTCACTCTTTGCTTCTCTTTCTTTAAAAATACAACACGACAATGCCTGGTTTACCTATAGAAAAATACTTGTACTGTATGTCTGCTGCTAAAAATACATTGCTTCATCTTCTCTCTTTTATCGTCAAACAGTTTATTGCATCCAGTTTGACACATTTTGGATTACAGACTGGATTTTAGATCACCACAAACAGCTCATGACCTGTAAGAGCCCAGTAGGGGACACAGTGAGGAGGCAATAACCAACTGTGCCCTTGATCCGGTGTCACCATCACAGCATATTACCTTGTCACCTCTTAAGCACACCTTATAAACCAGTGACACAGAGTCCAAGTACATGACAAATTTTCAGGGCAAAGCAAGGGAGAAAGGACACTGCTGAAATGTTAAACCTTCTCAGCCAGGATGACTGACCTTTCAACTTTGAGTACTATAATTTCGGGGGTTAACACATTGGTTGTGTGTCAGCAGAATTTCTAAGATGTGTGAAATAACACATACAAAAGGGTAAGAAAATAGCTCGTATAACATAAAACTGCATGTGCATGCTGTGCTGGCTGCTACCTTAGAGTACTAGCACTTTCTTCTTTCTTCAAACACTGAATTTCTTCCACTTTAAGCTCCAGTTATAAATAACACCCGATGAGATGAATGCAGGTTGAGCACCGACCTGTTGTTCATGCTAAACAATAGTCCTAAACAGATGTAATGGGCAGGTGTGGCTGCTGAATTTTTCCCTGCTGTCTGCCAATCAAATTATAAAACACCAGCATCGCTGGGCAGCAGAGAGAGCACAAACCATTTGAAGCACTGTTATCTTTGTCATACTGATACTTCAGCTCCTCAGCCCTGTTAATGCGTTTAAGCCTGTGAGAGCATATAGATGTGGCATGAAACCGGAGGATATAGGTTGTGTTAAACAAGGAGAAAACCCTCATTCAAAGTCACACTGACATTCATAATAATTATATGCTAATCTAAAATGTCAGACTTGGAGCATGACCTTTCTCAGAACTTCGGCAGTTTATCACAATTTATAAGGACAGAAATGGTAACATTTTTAAAAAATGATCTGAAAATCATTGCTAATAAAAATTTCTGTTTTTAGAAGCCTATTGACAAACACCGTTTCACAGACAGAATGAGGTGAGTCCGATGCTGAGTGGAGTTGCTGCGGCTGGTTCAGACATATCTGTAACAGGAGAACAAAAGCAGCCTAATTCTGTGGTAGATGCTCCTTTATCTTAAAATATATGGATAGTAAATCCTAGGGGACACATCTTCACTTTTCAGAAAGATCAATGAAAGAAATACTAAATGAGAGACTGCATTGATTTACAGAAGAAGTCAAGACTGTTTGACTTATATTGACTTCTGCTGACCAGTGGGGATGCACAGGACATTACATTCCACAGTGCTGAACAGGAAACCTAATTATTCAAAGAGAATGCGACTGAGTGTGCGGTCTCTTGCTTGCTGAATGACAGCAGCTGGGTGAATAGCTGTCCATGTCGTCAGCAGCGCGAAGCTAACGCTGTGCCCCAGCTATATGGCTGCTTGGTGGTGAGAGCCTGTCTCCAGTCAGATCAGCCCTTCAGGACAGGCAGCACCAGCCCGGTCAAGGGGCTGGTGCTGCTGATTCAGGGTTCAATAATGGTTGGAGGGGTTTTGTCAGTTATGTAAGCTGGTGACAGTGAGTTACATGACAACATACATCATACATCATACATGGATGGACCTCAGTTGGAAATCTCTCTGAAAGAGATAGATATGGTACAGTGTATAACCAGTGGTCATGGAACGTCAGGCTCGTTTTTTTGTGTAGCCACTTTTCTGTACATTTTCAAAGAATGCATGAGTTGCATCTGTTTTGCTCTTTGAGGTTCTACAACAGAAGGTTGTTCAAGTAGGATAGAGTGGAGGGTGAAATTAAACTGGAAATAGAGAAACATTTTCACTTTGCCAATAATATATCTTTAACAGGATGTGCTACCAAACTGCTGGTCTCTCTGTCATTGTTGTAAATGTCTCTTTAGATTTCTTTGAAAATCTCCTCCAGATCGAGATGCTGATGTTTAATGACGTTTGACTTATTTTACGTCCTGCTTTACCAGATATGAGGTTGGTAAGATTGGTTTAACGTGTTAAGGAAGCACAAAACTTTATAAAGCTCACTTCAACTTCAGCGTTTGCGTTGACACAGTTTCATGAATGAAACTGCACATTTATCTGCTCTTAATTAGAGAAGAATGATTTGACTGAGAGAAAACAGTTAATAAAACATTTAACCTTCTGTGACTAAAAGCCTATCTTAATATTACCCATATCATGATTCATTCTTCTGCTGAGCACAGATGAATGACTGGGTGTTTTGCCGTGATTGTTGAATCACTGTGCCATTAAATGGAGAAAAACAGTATCAAATCACACTCTGGAAAGGGTTTTTTTTCCCAACAGGACGGAACCCTGGGTTAATATGAACGCACTATATAGATGAATGAGTCACACGTTAATGAATAGCAGGTTTCCTGAGGGGTTTGAAAGGTTCATTTTGCCAGGAGACAGAGACGAAGCTTTTGTTTGGTAGCATAGAAACAAGTCCCTCTGTTGGACACCTATTGACATAATGAGGAGGTGACGTCAACAACGCAGACTCATGGGACATTTCCCGTAGGGCCCGAGGTAGGTGGAAGAGGAGGTGTGAAGCAAGAGTGACGCTAGACAATAAAAAAAAAAAAAACAAGAATGTGAAGTGAGAGAGAAACATGTTCCCAGAAAAGTATATCATACATTAAAGTTCCTACATTTTATGCAGGTGATACTTCACATCCACTGTTTTCTTTCATGGATGTCAGGTATTTTATATTTTCTTCTTACGCTTCCTGTTTCATACTTTTAGTCCTTACCATCCTTCATGTCACAGTTAACATCTGGACATAATATTTCAAATGCTTAAACGGAATACTTTTGTGTGCAAGTGTATATTTCGGACTGTAGTAGAATCAGAATAAGGGTCAGGTGTCATGCTGTGGGTGATTGATAAGTTCATGGCCCAGGCTGGAGGGAGTCATTTTCAGAAAACCTGGCATGTTTATTTTTCAAAATAAATAGTTGCTTTCTACTTTTACTCAATTAGCCGCCGGCAGTCATAGAGCATTCGCGTCCCTTCTTTGTAGAAGTCTGCATCTTGGACCTCCAGAAAGTGGTCCACAGCAAATGACGTCATAATCACTGTCAAAATGGCAACCACTGAGCTCCTTTTTCATCTTGGGGAAGAGGTAGTACTCTGAGGGAGACAAATCAGGTCATATTAGGCCAAGGACCTCCTTGTGTGATAAGCCCTTGAGACCGAAGAGTTGAACTGGACATGCATGTAACAAGACCTGTATAACTCATCTCCTTCTACTGTGAATTTCCCTTGGGGATGAATAAAGTATCTATCTATCTATCTTAGGTCATGAACTCGTCAATTACCCCTTGTATATACACAACAAATCATGCCATAAGATATGCTGAGATGTACTAAAATGTCCTAAGTATGATAGGGAGACAAAAGCATGGACCTATCCTTAGGCTGCACTGTTAGCAGTGCAAAAACAACAAAAGTAAATATCGCAGTCCTGTCAGTTGCTGCACAATATTGTTCACCACAGCTTTCTACACGTCAACACTTCAAAGTCATCACTTATGAGGGGGTTTGAAATGCTCACAATACAATAAAATACACACACTGAAACATCTGTTTAGCAAAGCGTGGACAAAAGCATAAACAGAGACTCATCAGCTGGAAAAAAGCAGTTTACTAAATCAAAGATCAATCGGCAGAACACGCTGGTGATAAAGCAAAGCAGGAGTGTCGGAGCACAGACAACAGGCAGGAGTCAGACAGATAACAGGGCTGTGGCTCCAGACTATCTGGCAAACAGGTACTGAAACCTGGCCTCTGTATACTGCATACTGGGAGACTGATAAGAGAATCAGGAGCAGCAGAGCCGGTGGGTGATTGGATCAGGTAACTGGCTGGAGCAGGAATCTCAGTGAGGGCAACTAGTGGAGAGGTGCAGCATGGCACGTTCTGGAAAGTTCTGTAATTAAAACAGAGCCTGTGTGGAGGGAAAGTGGAGATGGTGCAGGTGTCACTGCAGCATGATTGCAAAACTAGCTGAAAAAAACCCCTGTCATACATCTACCACTTTGTTAAAACCTCAAATTGTTTTTGCATCTCATTTCACTCCCTTTATTTACAGACTTATGGCATGCTCAGTACACTTTACCTACATACCATATATGTACAGTGTTTTCAGGATATTTAAGGTTAATCAAAAGTGTTATGAAGGCCAAGAGGCTGGGGTTGAACAGAAGATTATTTATTACAAAGTTAAATGGATGGGATTTGAGCCAGGGATGAGCAGACCAAGGCAGAAGGCATGGCTGGGAGTGAGGGGACCAGACTGGTGACAAGCCAGAGCAGGGATCCAGGGCAGAGGAACAAGGTTGACAGGACTGGAGACATGGGGCTAGAGCAGAGCAGAATTCAACTGCAAGGAGAAGAAAACAGGTTCAGAAAAGAGAGCAGCTTGAAACACACACTGACTGAGCAGGTACTACAATCTGACGGTGGTAGAGAAGAGCTGGGTATTTGTAGAAATCTTGATTACAGGATGCGATACAGCTGGTGGGGTTCTGCTCTAACTCCAGCACACCTGTCTCCACTCAGACTGTCACACACACACAGACACAGTGGGGGAGAGAGAGAGAGACAGATAGACTGCAGGCGAGGCAGAGGTGGAGGACGTGACACAGAACCATTTGTTGCACATACAAGCATTCGGCAAAACAAGTTGAATCTGAACAGTGTCCTAAAAATGAGTGGACAGATTTCATGAAGATACTGTATGTACAGTATTAATTCAGCTAACAAACCCACAACATACCACTGTAAGAGTGCAATACATCCAAATAATTTACAGGGAGATGGCAGGTTAAACAGGCAGCGTAGGACTGACTGGCGTTTGATTCGTTGAGCCGTCAGTCAGCTGACTGGGCAAGCATGGAACACAATTTAGCCTTTAATTAAACACAGCCTGGTTACCTTCTATTAGAATCTAAACAGGAAGCAGTTATTTCTCAGCCAACCATCTAAAACAGAGGAGACGGGTGGATACACACTCTGTAGGTGACAACAAAGGTGAGTTAAGTATGAACTGAATATTGTTAAATAATCCATTATCCACAACAGACTACACTTTGAGATCAAATGTAAGGATGGTGACCTGGTGATAAATGGAAAGCAATTCATTTGAAAATTTGGTTAAAACAAAAACAAATGCATCGAGCTTCCTTGTTTGTCTTCGACCTCCACACTAATGAGAGGAAGGGGAACAGACAGAAAGTCAGAAAGTTTCCTTTCAGAACACTAATCTAACCTGTTAACGGCCCTGCTCCAGCCTCTATCCCGGGACTAATGTTTGTAAACTCCCTTGAATTAATGGAGACATCTGGCCACCCTTGATACGAGCGCGCAACACGTGGAAATAAAAAGGTCTGCTGCTATGGAAACAAGACGCACACCTACTTTTTATTTCTCCTCAAACAATAACGCCGTGGAGGCTGTCTAATAATACCTGTTAAATGCTAATATAATAAAGAACAGCACAGATAGTGTATCATTATTTGCAATGTACACAACAATAGAGCAGGAGTGAAAATGACTCGGAAGCTAATCAGCCATGACAGTGGATGAGTGATAGTCCCAGCTCCCTATGGAGAAGAGAATGACCAAAGGTCAATAGTCCACTCAAATCAACTCTCAGGGGACCCTTTGCTTGAAGGAGGAGCAGTGGCACATCACAACAAACAAAGACATGTGAAGGACTAGAGACACAGCTGCTTCATCAGTGTTCATTGATTATCCTGTTCCACATTCCTCAGGCTGCAAGGACTTCTGGGATATCATCAGAGACGCAAAGTAACAACAGTATTACTGGTTGTAGTAGTCATAGTACCTGTTGTCCTATTGACCTTATGTGTGCACGTGTTATAGGTTCGGTACAGCTTTCGATTTGGTCACGTCTGCTGAATATTTTAAATGTTTTTTGTTTGTAAACTGTGTCTAAACTTTGTTTCACAGGAGAACCCTTTGGCCCCACTGAGAGCCCTCAGCATTTTGAGGGGGTAACTAACTGGAAAGAAAACACATTTTAAATCTAGTTCACCTGACAGAAATCAGTCTCTGATGGGTAAAAATGGGTTTGTTTACAGCTACATGACCTTCATGTGTGGTTGGCATTAATGTCGTCTTGAGTTAAGCCAATTTATTCATGCGCCACCTCTGTTATGACCCCATCTAACTAATTTAGTTGAATATTCTGCAGTTTTTTAGATTGAATGAAGCCACATAATTATCTTAAGAAAAAAAAAATCAGTGTGCTAATAAAGAGAATAAATTCATTCTAACATATTTTCACTTCAGATAGAGACAAAATAAAAATCTTTCCTTAACTTTGACTCCAGCATTGAAGTGTTTGTGAAACACAGGGTGAGATCCAAGTGCCATTTAGTCACATTAGAAATAGCATTAATACCAGGTGTAAAGATGCCTATATGTGAATGTCAGTCTCAAGTGAATGCACCTCCTCAGATGCATTACTGTCCTTGGCTGGTGTGGACGAGCGTGGGGACTCTCATGAATAAATAAAGTGACTAATGGTTGTTCTTTTCAAAATGGATATGAAATGCTTCCACAAAAGGTTAACAGCTTCTAAATAAGAACAGACATTTGTCATGGTCAGCAGCAGCAGAACAGCCACTTATTTCCAGCCTCAGTGTCAATTTACACAACAATCTCCGGCTTGTCTTCCAGTTGTTCTTCACTGACTCCTCCACCTTATCTTCTTTCTATGGCAATATATATATATATATATATATATATATATATATATATGTAAAAGAAAATAAGAAATTTCATTTTAAGAGGAACACAGCTGTAATTTCCGCAATCACATTTTTTATTTCCCTGAAAAAGCAGCTGTGGATGTCATGTTTTTTGTGGTAAACTGTTACGTAGGATGACTATACATCAGATATCATTCACTCTAATCTGTCACAATCATTTCTAGCCATGCTAAAATGTGGCTATAGAGATGGAAATGTCAGTCCGTCTGTAGATCCACCACTTTGGTCCAGACTGAGATATCTCAACAACTATTCAATGGATTACCATTAAATATGGTACAGATATAAAATCCATGGTGTCCAGAGGATGAATCCTGACAACCCTGATAATCCCCTGACATTTCCTCTGGCGCCACTATGAAGCTGATATTTTTCTTTTCCTTTTTGACATTTTTATGCCTTTAAAAGAGTTTGACAGCAGAAAGATGACAGGAAGTAAGGAGAGAGGGAAGGGGAATGACATGCAACCATGTCCCTGGTTGAACTGGACCCAGACATTGTTATATAATTGTCTCCACTGTTAGATAGCTTAACCAGCTGCTCAAATCCTAAACTAAGATGGTGAACATGATAAACATTACACTTGCTGAACATTGGCATTAATGTGAGCAGCTGAGATCACAGAGCTTCTACTTCTGTTTTCTTGTAATGACAAACTCATGATCATTTAAATCAATTAAACAAACAAAAAAAACTGCCATGACCCAGTCAACGCGGCTGTAACTGTTCTAATAAAGTGGTGTCTAGAAATCAATAGCGTTTAAGAGAAAATTCAGCTTGCAGATGATTTCATCTGCCATCAGATTTCTAAGACCACA
This sequence comes from Toxotes lorentzi, assembly GCA_037833715.1. Taxonomy (NCBI): domain Eukaryota; kingdom Metazoa; phylum Chordata; class Actinopteri; family Toxotidae; genus Toxotes; species Toxotes lorentzi. Next base: position 16,525,516 of record JBBMJY010000007.1, on the reverse strand, counting down.
CCTCCCAACGTGCATAAAGATGAATCGATGTATAAATGGATGTATTAATAGACTTCTTAAGCGGCCTCGGATTTCAAAGCAGGTGATGAAAGACAAACTGGGTCGATCATTAAGTCATTAATCTTCGGGCTTTATTGGATGAAGAGTGACAGAGACACCTCCAATCAATCAAACCTTATGTAATCTTCTCAGGCAAACCTCGTGAAGCATCAGTCATTACAACCTGCCTTTGTGAGTCTCCACCCACAAACACTACACACCACACCCTCCCAAATCCTGTCCCAGTGCAAAGCCGCTCGCTCCCTGGTTGCCAGCCCTAATTCCTTCTCTGTTAAATTATTCTCTGTCAAATGAGCTCGTACCCGTGCGTGAATATTTGTGTTCTGATCAACAGACAAAATGCAGGAAGGAAAAACTAAAGATGTTGTCAGTAGAGGGCTGACTACTAATGTGCTCAATCTCCAGTATCCATAATTAAACTAATCAACAACCATCTCTCCACACCACACCTGATCTTCAAGGCCCCCTGATTTTTTATTTTATTTTTTACAGCTTTGTGGAATCCCTACTGAGTTCTGTTCACCCTCCCTGTAACCCAGCCTACCTCCCCACACTCAGGCTTGCCTTGACAGATCAATGGAACAGCATGAGGTTAGATTTTTAATTGAGCTGTCCTGAAGGGTGGGGGATGTTCTAATGAGGCCAGGTCCTGTTTTCATCCTGACCTTTAAGGCTCTGCCCTACAGGTGTCCATCCTCTAACTTAAAAGGAATGTATGGGCTTGCAGGGCTGCCCGAGAGGTGTCAGACCTCACCATGCTCCTTTGCAGAGCTTGACATTTTAACCTGAATCCAGTACACCAAATGCATAAATGATGTACAGTGCATGAAACATACATCGTCCAAACCAAACTCTTTTTCAGGTACCCACAATGTTAGCCATTTCAGTTTCAGTTGTGATCGTGTAGCTTGGAAGGCCCAAGCCGCATTAGTCTGTTTTGCTCTACTAATGTTTGCATGTCGAGATTTGTGTAAATGCTATAGTGGTGTGTCTGCTTGTCCAGTGCAAACACAGTAGTGTGTGCACCTCTGTTTCACAGCCCAGAGAAGAGAAAGAAAAATAACTTTTAGATTTAAAAAATGAGCAAAATACATTTTTAAAGAATAATAATGCCAAATATACGCAAATCAGTAACATCAATAGTTTGTGCCAAACTACCAAAGCAAAAGATGCAAAGTGTTACCATAGCGAAAGACAGAGACAGAGTCAGCAGGTGTTTCTCTGTTACCAGTCTCCTCGAAGCTGCTTTTAATTAATCTCTGGCCTCTACAGCAGACGATGGTTACGGCTCGCTTCTTGGCAAACTGTTTCCTAATTACAAATTACACACTACTTACACAGTAAACATGGAGCAGCATCAGTATTCTTTTGGAATAATGTTTCAGGCTACCTAACAAATGTTAATTACAATTTTCACTAGTTTTTTTTCTCTATTTTGGTCTTTGCCAACTCCTGATACAAATATCTGAGAATTTTGATGCTAAATGCTCCACTGTTTTCACCATTTACCTCCCACTTCATACCTCTGTCTGCCTGTCTGCTCTTTGGTTGTGGGTAGGTAGCATGCTGCCTATACGGTATGGCCACATGGTGAATGTAAAACCAAAACAAGAGCTAAAAGAGACTAAAAAGATCAGTAGAGCTGCTGAGAGTTAATGAAATGAAATGGATTTTGTGTATTCAGGTTTGATACCGCCCACATACACAACTAGATTTCTCTGCTATACGCTCTTAATAAAACAAAGGAAAGGCTCCACTTGTCTAAATCCTGTAAGCTGCTGCCCAAAGGAGACAAGGTCCACTGAATTCATATGCAATATAGCACAAACACTCACACAACTCCTTACATTTTTTTTCTTCTGGTTAGCAACAGTCCATTAGTACATGTGGATTATTAGCATAATGCTAGCAATATGATTATTTAAAATAATGGTTTTACTGTAAATTATCATGTATTATACATCTAAAAAAAAAAAAAAGGATACTTTGCACATCTTATAGCCTGTTCAGTCCCCTCTGAGCCCAGGATCGGTGCAGACTTGACTTCTGACAGGTCATAGTTCCTGTGACTTGTCCCTGCAAGCGCGCTTGTCAGGAAGGGTGACATTAACGTTCAGGAAAAACCATTTTACAGACACTGTACTGGTATTCTTTTAGTGCAACTCTCAGTGTTTGTCTCATGTTAATATCATGGGATTTAGTCAATACTGCTGCTTTTAGCAGTCTGCAATGTAAAGGGTGGACTATAGATTTGTCTCCTGATATTTCCCAATATTGGGGACGTTTGTAGAAATCGACTGGCGTGCTGAATTGCACTGAATTGTAGCAAGACCACTTAGAAATAAATTCCTGATGGCAATTTGTTAAGTATGAAGGAAAATGTCACCATATAAAGATAAAACGAAAACAAGATATCATTCCCTGGGGACTTGTAGTATAATAGTAAAAAATGATTTTTTTCTTCTTTTTTTTTTTTTTACTCAAGTAAATACAGCTCCGAAAGAAACAGAGAGGGACATTTCACTACAGTGGACACCATGGCAGGTGTAACATTTAACATTTTATTTGAAAAGGCCCATTTTCTGCAAATGTCAGGCTCACGTCAGTATTCAGACCTCTGCTTCAAGGTGAAATTGCCACTATTATGAGTAGGTGACCTAGTGCCGTAGGTTACTGTGGTTACACCAAAGCAGTCATTATTTAGAAAACCACATTACAAAACACCGTATATCCTGCTGGAACACATCCGGAGGAGTACTGGGACAGAGTGTGCCTGGTAGGGAAAGCCTCTGTAAATACCTCACCAGGATGTGACCTGGCAAGACAGGAAAGGTCTCATTGGGAAGATGTGACCATGGAGTAGAATGATATGAAATTTATGTTATTCTTTGTAAAAGAATAACATGAGGTTCTCTGCCATTTCCCTTGTATTTAATTTTTTGCACAGATAATGCTGGGGGACACTAGAACAATGACAAACCAGACTAGATGCTAAAGAATGGGTAGTATGTAGGTGTAGATATACATTTAGCAATTACTGCAGTGCAGTGAGTTTTTAAAAGTGTTACTTTTGTCACCTTTAGAAAATGTATTTTAAAAAATGGACATGAGTTTTATCTGGAGAGTAAAGTCTGTTCTACATTATCCATCCATTTTCCACTGCTTATCTGGGGTTGGGTTGTGGCGGAAACCCAGATGTGCCTCTCCCCAATAACATCTTCCAGCTAATCCTGGGGGACCCCAAAGTGATCAGGGTCTACCCCGGGGCCTCCTGCCATCAGGACATGCCTGGAAGACCTCCAATGTTGGGCGCCAAGGAGGCATCCTAATCAGATGCCCAAACCACATCAACTGGCCCCTGCTGACACTAACGAGTAGTGACTCTATACCAAGCGTCCCTCAATGTCAGAACTCCTAATTCTATCTTTAAGGGTGAGCCCAGCCATCCTGCAGAGGAAACCCATTTTAGCTGCTCGGATCTCTTTCTGTTGGTCACTACCTAAAGCATATGCCCACAGGTGAAGGTCAGAATGTAGATCGAATGGTAAATTGAAAGCATTGTCTCCCGGCTCAGCTCCCTCTTCACCATTACGGAGCAGTCCACCAATCCGCCTGTCAATCTCCTGTTTCATCCTACCCTCACTCATCAACAAGACCCCGAGATACTTAAACTCCTTCGCATGGGGCAGGAACTCTGTCCCTATTCGAAGTGAGCACTCCACTGTTTTCCGGCAGAGAACCATGTGCCCCCGAATCGGAGGTCCAATGATCGGAGTCTCCTTTCCAGAAACCTGGCAGAGGCTTTCCCTGAGCAGTGTGATAGCCCGATAATTCGAGCACAAGCTCTGTCCGCCTGATGTAACTCACCACCAGGTGGTAATCAGTTGACAGCTCTGCTCCTCTCTTCACCCAAATGTCCAAGACATACAGGTACAAATCAGATGACATGACCACAAACGTTGATCTGAGGCGTCCAACAACAAAACACCACTCGCGTTCAGATCAGGCAGGCCATTCACCCTTCAGGTTTCTCCATCTTTGCCCACATGAGCACTGAAGCCCCAAAGAACTATAGAGTCCCCAGGTGGTGCCCCTTCTAGGACCTCACCCAGAGATTCCAAGTAGGGCAATTACTCCAAACTGCTTTTTGGTGCATAAGCATAAACAACACTTAGAGCCTCCCCTTTGCAGTAACACTAAGGTGACCCTTTAACCCTCTGAGGAGAACAGCAGCGTTCACCCTGGGCAACTGTGGAAAAGGAGAGTCACTCTCCAGGAGTTTGGTTCCAGGGCCAGTGCTGTGTGGAGGCAAGCCAAACTATATCTAGTTGGTGTCCCCACACCTCCTGCACCAACTCTGGCTCCTTTCCTGCCAGAGAGATGACATTCCATGTCCCTAAAGCCAGTCTGTGTCACCAGGAATTGGCACGACCAGGTCCCTGACCCAGCCTGCCACCCAGCTTACACAGCAACCGTATGTGCTATTGTACACATACAGGTACACATCAAAGACAGTTTAAATTTAAATTATATTGGGTTCAATTTTAAATCTGAATCCATCTGACACCCATCAATCAGTTTGTAACAGTTAACAGTTTTGATCTGTAAATCAAATCATCTGAGTGGGAAACATTTGTCAGTGATAGCAGTAGGTCCTACTCAAAAAAAGGTGTTATTTTTGTACTGATTTCATATTTATTTTAAAAAAGTATTATATAGATGATGAGTATTTTAAAGATGAGTAATTTTTTTACTTTTACTTACCACTTCTGTAGAAGAATGACACTGTAAAACTTTTGAAATGTAATAAAACAATTGAATTTGAAAAAACATTTTGAAATGCAACCCAAAGAGTATAAAAATCTTTTAGAGGGCAGAGAATAAGTGGATTTGGTGCCAGACTGCAATGAGAGCATCACATTAGTTTAACTTGCATTAGAAAGAGTGGAGGGACCATTGGTCTCCTGACACACGTTAATCGGAGGCATTATACTGTGAAGAAAACACAAGATGTTGTGGAAGGTGAAGAGAATTTTTTTTTTTTTTTTTTTAACAAAGTGAATGCAATTTAAAACAACAAAAACTGAATTCAAAATTCTATATACATCTTGTAATAATAGTCTGATGCTAACGTGTCTTACGTTGTAGGGTGAAGTCGTATCCAGACACATAAGTATAGTGTGTGGGATATAAGGTTCCCCCCTTTAAGCCCTATTACTATAATCCGACTTCAATTTCACTCCATGTCAACACATTTATTACACTTCCATTCATATGCGTGTACTGCAGTGTGTTTTTTTTTTATTACAGATTGCTCAAAAAAAATCCAGTCACTTGAAATCCAGTCTGTTAACATGTTTCAGAAAAACACAAAATATTTGGCCAACGCCTTGTCTGCACTGGCAGCAGAGTGAAAGCAGCACGTGAGCAGCAGCAGCTGCTGGTTCAGTCAGTGTGTTCGGCCACTGCTTTGAACTGAGACGTCTTCTGGCAATTCTCAGAGCCCAATACACATGAAAATTTAAGTATAAAAAATATGCTTGTGTTGCTTCCGTCTGATGTACGAGCAACTGAAAAACACAGCAAAAAAACAGGACTGAAATTAGCTGTAAGTTTATAGCGCAACAAAAAACTAACTGACCCTTTGTGCACAAACTGCAGCTGGCCAGCTCTTTTCTGGTTTAGTGACTTTCAAAAATACTTCGGACAGAATACTACAAGTGCGATCACTAAGGCAACACTGTCACTTAGGCAACGTGTCCTTGGTCCTTCTGTTGCAGGAGCATAAAGCTGACTGTCAAAATACTTCTTGAGCAGCATCTTGTTTTCTTCTTGGTAAGTTGTGCCCACAGACATTTCCTCTGATAACACGGCTGATAGCATGAAACAGCAGAAGTATATATTCGGGAAATAGTGTATGTGTGTAAGTAAATGGGTTTGCTCAGAAGAACATGTCCTGGAAGAGGGTTTGTCCCATTTCAATGTAGGCCTCTTTTTCCTGTGCAGACATCTGCTCCACTAGCTCTGGCCTCTGGCTCACCTCTCGGTATGAGAACGGCCGACCTCCCACCATCACCACCGGCTCATCCCCCACCTCCTCAAACTCATCATCGTCCTCTTCCTCCTCCTCGTGGGCCCGATGCTGAGCAGCCGTGGTGGCAGGAGGACCTGAGTGGAAGTCGTCGTCTGATTCGCTAGTGTCGCTCTCTGAGTCGCTGGCATTAGCTGTGGTGGAGGCGAGTCCCTTGGCAGCGGTGCTTGCTCCACCTGCTGCTGCCACGCCCCTCTTCTCATGGATGAGCAGAGCGCGCATCACCTCCTCATTTTCATCTGCCTGACCAATTCCGTGACCAGCTGCTCCATCCTGGGCCTCTGGTACAATGTCTCCACCTGAGAAAAAGACACTTGTTAGACATAAACTCACTGCAGAAGTGATTTTTTCCTCTGCCGTCCTCTGGAGCTCAGGCGTAGGCTGCTTTTGAAGATTTTGAAACATTTTTATTAAACTGACGAACAAGACGCCACGGTCTTGTGATGTGGGTTGGTAGGTTCCTTCTATATCACAACCTCATCAACCGTCCCTCCTTTATGAGGGATGAACCTCCACTCTATAACACCACTGTCCAAGCACAAGGGGACTGAATGTTCCAACAACTCTAACAGAGATACATCTCTCTACCTGATTGTGTTATGTCCATTTCAGGAGTCACATTCTCCCAATAATTCGATTAATCAAAATCAATAATTAAAGACTCTCAGCTTAATAGTTCTTTCAGTGTGAGTGAAACCTTTACTCAGTATTTCAGTAAATACAAGTATCAGATCAGACTCAGATTGGGAAAAAAATCCCTTATTATTATTCAGGTGACTGTCTGAATAAAAGCTTTATTTATAGCACATCACCCTCAGGTGTCATGTCTATTTCCAGACTCCAAAGAGCAACAAGATCATTACAGACAGATGTGCAGAGACACCTCAGAGACAGGACATTCGGAAGGCATAATTCATGCAATTTCCCCAAGAACGCATTTTATTAATGAGCAATCCTTGCTCAGCCATGCACTAATCACGTCTGATTATTTCAATTAAGCAATTAGCGTTCAATGAGTGTCTGGCCAGGCCTGATTGCTGCATGCCCTTGGTTGGAGAAACAATGTCAGTATTAGACAGCTTGTTGAAAGACCCCGATGACAGTGGGAGACAACCTGGGTTGACCTGTAACAGCCTGTTTCAACTACAAAGAGAGCAGAGATTGAAAATAAAGGTCAGAGAAGAGCAGCCAAAGGTGTGGGTCTGGATTGGGCTTGCTGCAGTCCGTCCCTACCATGTTCAGCGAGCCACGTCATAGAAAGGCAGTAACATTAACAGCAGCTGAGAGTGGGAAGGAATGTAATGTGACATTTAATGTCTTCTAACTCACGGAGTCGAAGATCTTGAGATTATGGCAGAGAATTATGACAGTATTTCGGGGTCAGAATTAATCCAAGGTTTCTTTAGGGACAAGTCATTATTTAATGTATGAAGGAGTCTTAGAGATACACACATATACTGTATATACATACATTTAAGTATAGAGTAACAGTGAATTCTGGAAACTGATTTTGTTTATGTTTTTTCTCCAAATCACAAAATTCAATTAATCCTCTAGAAAATCAAAAAATGTGTCTGATGTCTTAGTTTTCGGAGACAACAACTTATCAGAATAATGTGAAAGATACATAAATACATAAAGACTTAGCCCAGTGGCTGGAAAACTTACGGTTCTTGAGGATGTCAGGCTCGCTGTAAGCACCCTGCACGGTGCTCTGGGTCAGCCACACGGGCCTCTCCTTAGGTGCCTTGCCCTCGTTGGCCTGCTTCTGTTGGTCTTCCTGCTCCTCCATGCTGATAACCACATTCTGGGTGTACAGATCAGCGTAGGATGAGCCTTTGTTAGACCAGGCCTCACGGTGCTGGGTGCCTGCAGAGTTTCCTACGGATGCTGCAGCACGTTCACGGCTAGAGGAAAGATTGAGCAAATATTCTTTAAACAGTGATCTTCAACAGTTAAATTAAACTGAATGATATGAACACAATGAGAAATGTCAGAGTGTAATTTATTTAAGCTACTGCTGTGGCTTAATAGAACAGAATTCCATTGTTGCAAAGTTAGAAACTTGAGCCAGTATCACTGCGGCAACTGTCACTGTTAACTCCCATCTGTTGTCAGCAAAACTGGTTCAGGGTGTGACTCAGGAAGATCCATGTGATGCTGAGGGGAATAACCAGATGCATATTTGTGAGACTTGCCCAAAACTGACCTCTGTTTGAGAGCAGGGATCTCAGCAGGCTCAGGTTCCAGCAGGTCATGGGACAAGTTGACATCTTCGGTCTCACGTAGCAGCACATAGATGGGTTCAATCTGCTCATTGAAGCGTGCCACCAGTGTCCTGGCATCAGGACAGACAGACTCATCCTCCTCTACCTCCGTCTGGCAGAAGGTGCAGCGAAACGTGTCTGTAGGTAAAGAAAGAACTCAGTTTACAACAAGTGAGAAGGGATGTGCAGGTAACGCTCCTGATCAAACCCAGATGGATTTGTAAACAATCCTACGATGGCCTCAGCTCCAAGCTCCATTAATAATCCAGCTGAGACATGTACTTGTGACCAAAAGCAAGTGATGAACCACGTTAACAGAAAATTGTAAAGACAAGATGCCAGCTGGTCATGTGATTCCTCCCAACACTTTGTTTATAGACAAAAGTGGTCTGCAGGTCCACTATGAGTCTGTAACAATAATCCGCTTTGTCAAAACTATGTATATGTAAGTGTGTAAGGAGTGTTGTCATGATGCTTTAATTCTGAAATGTCGTTTAAGTTCAAATTGTGACATCAAACTAAATGAGTGAGCCTGAGAAGAAACACTGCTCTGAGCCTTGCTGCGTTGTTGTGGAAATGACACAGAAGGCCAACTTCTCAAAGGAAACCACAAATTATAGTTTATTCCACTGTGATGATCTTTCTTTGAGGATAATTCTATAAACACTGCACTACTATTGCGAGTTCTTTGGGACCTTGGTGTGTACTGTGCGGACACACACAAATAGGCACACACACACACCTTGCTTCCTACCAATAAGAGAAGGGCATGTTTGGCCATCTGTTTCTCTGGCTGATTTCAGTTTCAGTAACAGGAGCTGTTCCAGCATTGGCAAAGACCCCATGTCTGCCTTGAGTCTTTGTGTGTGACAGAGAGGAAAAAACAAAGTGTGTGTGTGTGGAAGACAGAGAATGTGCACGTACAGACACAGAAAGAGAAAGAGAGAGAGAAAACAATATCCAGTACACTGCTGATATGAGGGAAGACAGCTATAGAGAGACAGAATGAAACGCACTATGCCTGGGCCGTGTAAGGACATGTCAAGCATTTATAAATAAAGCAACTTGCTGGCAACAATAAAATGACTTTTAAGATGTAAATTCAACTTTTTCTGATGCTGGACAGATTGCTCGTAATAAAAGCAAACAACAACAACAACATTTTAAGAAACACATCTAGCAAAGCCATCATTACTGCAAACTGATTGTTGCTCTCCATCACGATATATGAAACAGTTCACTTCAGAACATTCCAGCGTGGCAGTGGTCTGCTGTTTGTTAATGAGACAGGACCAACATGCTAGGTGGAATCAGTCCAAAAACGCATGTCTTGTAACATTCACACACTGTATTTCGAAAATTCAGAGCTGCAGGGTTTTTGTCTCTCCTTTGTGGGTCAGAATGAGCTGGAAGACCAGTAATGTCATTTCCCATCCCTGTGAGATCACACTGAGTGTTGCTGGCCCCGCGGAAGCAACTGGTCCGTCAGACTACCACTATGTGAGCTCCATGTATTCTTTTTGTCAGCCAGTTACTGCCTTCACAGCAAGATTTGATACCAGTTGAGATATGTTGAAACAAGAGGCAAGTGCAAAGCAGTTGGCAAGATGATTGTTAATGTGTCACCAGGAAGACGCTGACTGTTCCAAAACAGCAGCAGGAAGCTGAGAAAGTGGATTTTTTTGCAGCATGAAATTTATACTAGACATTTTCTTTTGTTGAAGTAGTTATGTGGCATTTTGGGTTTAGAAAGCTAATTTTAACATCTTATATTACCTGGCCTGCTACCAACTGGAGATTGTGCATAGTCACGAAATTTGTTATCTGAATTAAGAGGAATGCTATTAGGAGGATTATATATTCCTGACTCTTTGATAAATGCATTTAGAACAGCCTGGGAGTAGGTTACCATTTTAAGCTTATTTTTCTCTGGCCTTAAAAACTTATCTTTAAATGAGCTTTTCTATGAGAACATGAATACCAGATGATTTCGCCTGCTAAAGTTGTGAATGATTAAACTTTAACCTTAAAGTGAGGTGGCCTTGCCTTGTCCATCAACTAATGATTTCAAAATTCAAGTATGAGTCTATGTCTACCACAATGCCAAGGTTATTTAGCTTTATCCTCCCTTCAAATTCTGCATATCTCCACCCACACTCTGCCTGAGATGATTAAAACTTTCTAGTTGCTTCTTTTACTCACCTGTCAAACACACGCACTAACACAACATAAAGGATAACTCCTAGTGAGTGATGTGATGCCCATTTAGAAGCAAGATTTTGGGCAGCTGCCAGCCCGTATTGAGACAGAGTGAGAATGACAGTGAGACAGGGAAAAAATGTGAATAAATGCAGAGATGGGGGGTAACAGGAACAAAGAGTGACTCAGTATTGTAGCTTAAGCAGCAGATGAACTCAGCCCTCTTTTTATCTGTTAATACAGTCAGCCAACCTGCCACTGCATGTCTCAGATCTCACTCTGCCCAATCCATTGCCATCATATTGTCACGTATTACTGTTATTACTACTACTACTATTTCTAACTAAGTCACACATGGAACCATGCTGTTTGGTTAAAATATTTCTTGTCAGGCAGAAACAGGGCCTAAGGTCCAAGGGCTTCTTGCCCATTTCTGCAGTAATGAGGAATCTACCGATAGGAAAGTAAAACTAAATTCCTTGTACCATGATATGAAAACATTTTACAAAAAACTCATATCTTATGAACTGCTGCAGGCAACAACAAAAAAAAGTAATCGATTTATAAGTCCCAATGGCTAAAATAAAATTATTAGAAAATTATTATTTAAACTACATTTTCAAATCATACACACTATTCAGGAGTAATATGTAAACTGTGGCTAGATGCGTCAAAATTAAACTCTGCTATTTCAGACTCAGATTCAGCTACTGTTCTGACGCTATACTGACTGTCTCAAAACGAAATCAAACTGTAAAAGAAACTGAGACACTGGGTCCCTCAGGCAGTTTTTGAATAGAGACAAGAATACATAATAAGGAGTTAAAGATATATAATGTCATGCTTCTTTTTACTACTTTTGTATGGTATTTCAAAATTCAGTACTATAGTGTTCATCTGCTGCACAATAAGATTGAGTGATGGACTGATTACTCTAACTATTTAAAGTATTTACATTTTGATGACTTATATATATACTTATACCAGAAAGTTATTTAGTCATTTACATTTATTAGCTTTACATCACAGTAAATGAATGTGTAATGCCAATGAGTCACCCTAATTTATACAGGTCATGCCATGGCACTGTTTTAACAGACATTTAAAGTGAACTTTCCACACACCGCAAACACTAACAACTCTGACACGACAGAATGCTAATTTGCAGAAAATGTATTCCTGCTAGCTCACACTGGACCACTTACAAATCATTAGCCCCAATTTGGATTTTAATTTACATCTTTTCACTGCTAATAGAAAGCACATAAGTGTTATTAGTTTCTAAAACACTGTTTATAAAGCAGGCTTGAGAAATGTAAGTATAATGGCATTGCCAAGTCATGGCTGCCACACATATGTAGATTAAAGACAAAACTAAACAATTCACATTGCTCGTAGAGACACAAATATTTTTGACTTGTTTAAAACTAAAGTAAGGGAACTTTAAAACTTTTAAAATCTATTCAAATAAAATGTACCTGGGAAACCACAAAAAGTATGCAGGTGGACTGTTTTCAAAATGGTAACATTTTAATGAAGATGATTTTAATAGGTACAGCAACTTCATTCTCTTTGGGAACTTCATGTACTTATTTGAATGCATAGCTTCAGTGAAGGTAAACTGAGCACTGACTGCCATCTAGAGGTGTGTTGCCCTGTACACCATAAAGGACAGACTGCTAACAATTTATATTTCTACATTATTGTGAAATAATCTCAGGTCACAAATAGAGATTTGGAGGTGGATTCTGACTCTCGGTTTTACATCAGCTGGTTGCAAGAAGCCACAACATGCACAGGGCTTCATCACACATAAAATCACAAAAGGTATTCGGTCTTACGCATTTTCTACACTGATTTTTACTGCACCCAGGTATCACATACTCCTTGCTGTGCAAGTGATGATAGTAGTGTTGTAAAACGTTACAGGTATTGACACCACATTTCAGTAATCTTTGACTTATCTCAAACTCACCAGCATCTACACTCAGGATTTTACTTGTACACCCTCTACAGCAGCACAGAGGCAGCACTGAAATGTAACGGTGTTGTTAAAAAACTAAAACTAATCACCCTAAACATTCATAGTCAAAGGCCTTGTTTTATAGAGCATGTTGAACAGTAGAACTGCAGATTGTTGGCAACTGTGGACAGTTACTTACTGTACTTTTCTTAATATTTACCTGTCATAGGGTCAAACAGTTGGTTGGCCTCCAAGTCAGTGAAGGTGGAAAAGCAGCAAGGGCACCGGAAAGAAGCACGGTTGGTGGAGTCTCGTTCATCTGTCTCAATGCGCCGTCGCATGTGATCCAATTTATACTTGACCACATTGACCAGTACCCTAAAACGATAGAAAGAAATACAACATTAAAAAGAAGAACTTATAACAGACTTTTCTGAATGGAGAGTACATTTCATCTATTGACAGTTAATATGGGGCACATCAGTTGAGAAGCTTGACTGCAATAAAATAGCTGATGTGCTTTAGTACTTAAAGGGCTTGTACATTTTTTGGCAGACAAGTACAGCTATTATTTTCCCTCATAAGGGAGACTCAGTAGCACCCAGAACTACTACACTGAGCCTTCTGAAAGTGTTGTGGGATTAGGTCATCAAAACATTGCTGACATTAGGAGCATATTGATAATAAAAATGCTTAAAAGGTGGTTACTTAGTGCCACCCACCTCTTACTCCCTGGACTTAAGCTACAATGAAACTCCACCTTGTCAGCAGGTGGTGTTCAGGACACTGTGCTCCTTGTCTGAACTGTTAAATCCAAAAATTAGAAGATAACCTGTAGTTGATGAAGTAGTAGTTGTGCCGTGTTGTCTTGCCATCAGGAGCCGTCTCCACCCTCATGCGGCACTTGACAAACTTGTCTGCCTTCAAGGTGTTGAGCACTGAGCGCAGCTGTTTGCGGTCAAACTTGAGCAGCTCCAGCATGTCCTCCTCACGTACACATGGATTACGGATCAGCACATCCAGGGCCAAGGCATGCTCCACTCCATAGAAACCCCTTACAACCTGCTTGGCTAGCCGCTTCAGGGCTGCAGGGACCTCGGTCAGGAGCTCTGGTTCCATCATCTTCTGCTGTGGAGAGAAATGAAACCTCAGACAAGGCTGAAATGCTGTTGTCTTGTGTAAAGATCTGAGACAGCAGGCAGGGACTTCAGGGAAACAGTGCTGGGGTTGGGTGCAAGACACTTCATTAAACATAAATCAGAAAGTTAGTCAACTTAATCGCTTAATGTTTGGGAGGCAAAATATATTAAACCTTAAGAGGACTTGTTTTAATACAATACCTCTGCTGAAGTGGTGGACAACTTTTAACGGATGTCCAGTTGCTTTGTGCTAAAACACACGGAGTGGTTTCTAATGCTACCAGATTACACTGACAGCTGAACTGACTGCTTAATTTAACGCTATCTTACCATTAGCTAAATTGAACAAAGACAAATACCAGTGACTAGCATTAAGCTAGTGATGCGGATTTTGCAGCTAGCTAGTAACGTTATAACGAATCGAATTACCAACAAGCCTAACCTGAAATTTGCGTTTAGTATGTTGACCAAACGTTAACTAAGCAACGCAGCCAACATTAAGTTAGCTTGCAGAAAACCTTTAGCCGGTTAACGTGTATCTTACCCGACTCTCTTTATGTTCCACTAATACGCCAGCGTACAGCCACCGCTTCCTTAAGTCATTTCACAGTACACACTGACGTGGTCGCAGCAAACTCAGCTAAAACTCATACGTTTCCTCATTTCCACACTCAATCTTTCAGCAGCTAGGTTAGCTAGCGTGCTTCATGACTTATGTGCAGAAGAAAGCTCCGGAAGGAAAATCAAAACCGCAACGAAAGGTTTTGTTAAATTTCAATTGGCCGACCTGTAAAATTTGCGCTCAATAGCCAACAGGAACGAAATAATATTGATTGACATGCATTTTAACCAATGGCTTTTTTCAGACGGGTATTTTTTTTCGGACCCAATCAGATTAGACATTGAAGGCGATGTTTCCATTGTTTACTTCCGGGATAGCACTGTCACCAAAAAATGGCTTCTCTTGACAGAGTAAAAGTATTGGTTTTAGGAGATTCCGGTAAGTTAAGAGACATTTTCACAATTCATAATCTTTATATAAACGTGTCACCTTATTTTATTTTAATACTGTTTTGGTTTGGATGAAATTCCAGTTTGCGAACCCTTTAATCTTAAATTAAGGTCTCAAACTCTTGTCAGTAGTCTGTTTCAGTAGCTCTGTAAACCTGCATACCTTACGCAACATAACTGTCTCATCTGCTAGGACGCTCAGGAGCAATTCAGGTGCAATTCTTATATCTGTTATAGTTTCTTCACACAGGTTACTGCCGATCTACGCGGTGCATTTGCGCGTAGGAAGACTGCATAGTATAACACGAATCAACACCAAAAGCTGAAATTTATAGATACATGTTAGCCGAATTAAAGAGAGACACTGAACAACTAATGAAAGATATTTACTGATGTTCTGCAAAGCATGTGTTTTGATAGAAACGAAGAATATTTTACACTGATATCTTTTTTCAATGGAGGTTTGTCATCTCATATAGGCTAATCGAACCATGTCTTGACTGGCTTGTGGTGGCAGTAGTAATTGTATAGCATCACATTGAGCCTGAATGTGACTGAATGTGTGTCGTTGTGCCCACGAGTCAGTGTGTGAGTATATATTAATTCCACCAAAACGGTCAGTTATCCACCCTTATTTCTTTGTTTCCTTGTTGTCTTCTTTTTTGTAGGGGTGGGCAAATCTTCCTTGGTTCATCTTCTTTGTCAGAATCAGGTGTTAGGAAATCCATCATGGACTGTTGGTTGCTCTGTGGATGTACGGGTAAGCAGGCTGAACCCTAATTTACAAAATTTAATTCAGATAAAATCTAAAATGATGCTGCTGGACTTTTAAATTAGTCTCAGATAAACAAAATATACTTCATACAACAAACTTTTAAATAACAAGATTTGTAACTTGATCTAAAGAGTATGAGAGACTTATTACACTGACTTCACAATAAATGCTTAATGTCCGTTTAATATATGATTCAACACATTCATATTAGATAAAAGTGACTACAGCACTTACTTCATTCAACATCAACATCATTCAATTACAGGTTCAAGACTATAAGGAGGGAACCCCAGAAGAGAAAACCTACTACATTGAACTCTGGGATGTTGGAGGATCTGTGGGCAGTGCCAGCAGTGTCAAAAGCACCAGAGCAGTCTTCTATAATTCAGTCAATGGTAAAGGGGATTTCATATGATTATTTAAACCCATCTGAAATGATAAGGTCCATTATTAAGGTATGTTCTGTCATTTTCTGCTTTACTTTAGGAATTATATTGGTACATGATCTGACAAATAAGAAATCCTCTCAGAATCTTTACCGCTGGTCACTAGAAGCGTTGAACAAGGATTCCTCTCCAACAGGAGTCATTGTCTCAAACGGGTAAGTGCACGTGTGTCTTTGGTATTTTTTGTTTTCACAGGGTAGAGAAATTATACATGATGACACATTCGTCAGAACTGCAGATATTGATAAGTGACTCAAAATGTTGGTAACTGGGGAGCTCAGTCATGTTTTTCTCCGTGCAGTGACTATGATAGAGAGCAGTTTGCTGAGAACCCAGTGCCTTTGCTGCTAATTGGCACCAAGTTTGACCAGATCCCAGAGAACAAACGCAATGAAGTTCTCACCCGAACAGCCTTCCTGTCTGAAGACTTCAATGCAGAGGAGATCAATCTCGTAGGTTTACTTTTTCATTCCTACAACCTCTGACCTCAAGACCCGTATAACATCATTTCTTCATTCAAACATAAGCCTCTGTGATGGAAAAAAAAAATGTTGTTCAGTTATAACAAGACTACAAATAAGGCTGCAATGCTTGAGTGGTATTTGGCATCTGGCACACAAAAGAGTGCAGAGTACATCTATTTGCCTGTAGCTTTATCTGCTTTAACATTTTAAGTTTTCCTGTTCATACAAGCTGTTTGAACGGTGGTTGTTTTTGAGGCATAAACTTGCTTGTGATATATCGTGGCAGCTCATGTACACTTCTTGGGTTGATCACCCATCAATTCAAGTGGTGTCACATAGTGGTGACACCTAGTGGTAGGTTCAATAGACTGCAATACATGCCAAATTTCCATCAGAAAAGTTAATGTAGAAATGTACACTGCTCACAAAAATTAAAGGAACACTTTTTTTATTGGGCCTGGCATGAAATCAGTTAAACCTGTCTGATAAT
>JBBMJY010000007.1:16479324-16508511 GCA_037833715.1 Toxotes lorentzi | reverse complement strand
TGCATCCTTTTGTTCCTAAGACATTGCCCTGTCGATATTTGTATAGATATCCAACTTCATATTGAGATCTGATGTATTTAATGTGTTTCTTTAAAGTGCTCCTTTAATTTTTGTGAGCAGTGTAGAAAAAAAAATCTGCTAACAAAAACATATGCCATCAGAACAATTTGAAAAAGGCTGCCATCACTTACATACCCTGCTGTTTTGCTGTCCTAGGACTGCACTAACCCGAGATACCTTGCTGCGGGCACATCAAATGCAGTGAAACTTAGCAGGTTCTTTGACAAGGTGAGAACCCCAGACTTCTGTTATGTGACATAATTAATAAATAAATAATTACAATATCTATTTAAAACTAGGCCACCTAGGCCTACTTTTAAAGTTGACCATAGTTACATAACAACAGCAATTTAAGGATACTTGAGTTAATGTTTTTGTATTATTGGGTTGTACCTAATTTGTAGCCTCAAAAAATAAATAAACTCAAAAGAAAATCTTGCTTCTTAACAGGTAATAGAAAAGAGATATTTCACAAGAGATCCAAGTCAGGTGAGTTTCACTTTTTTATTCTTTATTTCTGTTATAAAAATAAGATTAACAAATCACAATGTCATATTTATTGTGGTAAAAGACTCTCTCTTGTGACTGATGAGGACTAAAGTGTTATTTGAAACAGCACACTTCTTTCACTTTCTCTGCAGATGACGGGCTTCACAGACAGAAAACGGTTCAACTTCAAAAGTTTGCATTATGACTGATACTGAGGCATCGATGCTACAGCAGTGGTTTTGGTCATAATGCTTTGTGGGCTTTTACACCACAACCATCAGATATAGAAAATGTTTCACTGAGAGTGAAACACTTTCTATATCTGTCCTCCCTCTGCTCACCGTCATCATCATATTTTTCTCTTTTATGCTAAGCAGTCTAAACGCGTTTTCATCTGCTTTCATATGAAGATTCAAACCTACGCAACAAAATAGATATAATTTTTAAGTGAGTTTTAAAAATAAAAGATAAATATGTACATAGCCGATAAAACTTTGCACAAAGGAATTGAAGCTTCTTTCAGAAATAAAACAGATGTGCTAAAGCAAGAAGATGTGAAAGGACATAGGCACACGCTATAAATGTTCAGTAAGATATGGAGTTAAATTATCCAATTTCAACAATTCTGCAAGGCCAGATAATTTTTTTATGCAATCAGTTGTGCTTTTTGTTCGCATTTTGGTATCACATTCACATACACCAGCTTCATGAACTCCCTTTTCAAATTAAGATTGTCACTTAACTCCGTACTTAAATGTTGTTTAATAAGCAAGTGAGGAAAGGGCAACATTCTTGGCCTCTGAATAGTAACTCAGGCAACATTCCCCTTTCGTTTCATCATTTCCTTAATCCAGGGAAGAAAGAAACTTATTTTAGTGAAGACATGCGGATACTTTGGATTATTGCATTCGTTTTGGGCAGTAAAGGCTGTTATACCCTGAGGCTTGTTGTTGCAGATAAGTGGTCCACCGGAATCACCCTAGGAAAAAGTCAGAAAGAATTGACTGAGTAGTCTGTGAAAAAATGACAAATGTTTTTCAAGAATAAATGAAATGACTTGGTGAAATCTGGTAGCAACATTATTGCTGTTTTTTGTAGTATGGATGATTTCTTATTTGCTTGTCTGCTTCAAACACTGTTTAATTACCTGGCAAATTCCTCCCTTCTTTTTGTCAAACTTTGTGCAGATCATGTGATTAACATTGAAGTGCTGCTGCCATATGTTTTTGCACTCAAAGTTGAATTGAATCTTCTCTGTGGTTTCCTTCAGTACGTTTGAAGAACGCTGCTGGGGTCCAGTTAGGCCCCAGCCAGCAACTACACAGTTAACATTGGCGGGGGTTTTCCCATCTTTCTTAGGTAATCCAATGGTCTTCACATACTTGGTCTTCAGGTTGGCCTTGTTTTTTAACTGTGAAAGACAACATTTGCATCAAAGACATAATTTGCATATTTCAGTTTAACACTTAAGCTTTAAAATGGACTTTTACACAATTTTACTCTACCTTAAGTAGCATAATATCATAATCCTGTTTTCCAGTGTATTTTGGATGCGGGTGGTATTCAGCCACTTGGATCCGTTGCTGACTTTGTTCTTTCTTGCTTATGTTATGTGCCCCTAGTACCACTGTCATGACCTGAGGTCTATCAAACCACGGAACAAATAATATCAAAATATTTAGTTACACTTAACACTTTGCACTTTAGTGTCAATCATTGTGTCAATCATTGAGGATCATTGAGGATAGCAAATTCCATTCCGCCTTGTTCTAAAGCTTAGCTCATGACAGATATACATGTATGTAATATCTTGATTAATACATATGATTTTGAACTGATGAAAAATGAACTCACTGTTTACAGTGTGCTGAAGTTAGAACAAAGTCCTCCCGAATAAGTATCCCGCCACATGTGTGTTTATTATTAAACTGCAGTGATGCCATGTAGGGTCTGGAATGAGGCTTTGAGATCTTACCACCTACAATTCCACTTTCAGTCGCCCCTTACACGAGGAGAGAAGGTAATTTCATTCACATGCCACAAAATACAAAGCCAGTGAATTATTTGCATTGTTATAGAATGAAAAAAAAAACCTAACCTATAGCCATTAAAAGGCTTGTTAAACATCAGCTATGATCCTTAAAGAGTGCTATTGTTATAAAATAATAACAATGATTATTCCAGCAATAATTTCGAAAGGAATGTAATCTTACCAGTTAGAGACAACAGCTGAAAGACAAATATAATGCAGAATGTTTGCATCATGGTTGTTGTAAAGAAGTAAAACTTGTTGCGAAGAAGTAAAACCTGAACACTCTGGCTTGGACTGTACTATCTGCCACCTTTTGTAGTCAGCCTTCCAACTCGCACAACGGAAACTTTGTGGGCAGGTGACAAAATCATTCTTGCAGAGAGGAGTTGTTGACTGCAAAATGAGTGAGACCCCTTTACAAAACCAGATAAAGCCGTCAACTAGTCATTTGAGTTGGCTGGCACAAATACACAGATGTTAAACCATCACTAATCCAAATGTGTAGAACCTCACCATATTATACACTGTATGTCTCATTGTGCCTTTACACGTGGAACAGTGGTATTAAATTACAGCCAAAAGGGAAAAAAATAAATCAGAAGTTTAATTCCTGACTGCTTGTCCCATTTACTACCTGGACAAAAAGTTCATAGTTAGATAATCACAGGTTTTACTCTCATGCTTGACTGATTCTTTGTCTGTCGCTGGTTTATTACCTTTCCTCTAAATGAAGGGCGTTATGGTCAGAATGGTTGAGTGGAAACTGTGTTGATGTCACACTAACCACAATGTGTACAAAGGTATTCACACTTCACACAACTGAACAACATGCGCAAATAAAGATGTAATTTCAATCCCTTGTGTTTTTTTCCTGGCCAAAATTAACTTGATAACTTTCTAACTTGTTTTTCAAAAGACGGGTCTACATGTTGGCATTTTACTCTAGAGATCTCTTTTTAAATCCAGAGGCTGTAAACTGATTATTTTCAAGCACTGACCCTAAATTGCGAGACTAAGTTGTCCTCAGAGGCCTTGTAGATTTCTGGCCCCTGGTGTAATATCTGGGGATTAGAAGTCCATTTAAGCCATTAATATTGAAAATACTACGCCACACACTTGGTCCTGGAATTCGGAGGAAGGATGTCTGATTAAGAGTTCACACAAATGCCTTTTTGATAAACTATCAGGGTTTGAGAGTTTTTAAACACAAGAACAAAAAAGAGCAGGAAGCCTTTAGAAGGAAACCAATGAGGCTCAAGCAGTATATTATATTCTTCCAACTGTCCACTAGGTGGAAGCACTTTAGTGTGCATAAGATACACTTAAGCTAGAAGTTGATATGCCCAGCCTTCATATCAGCGTCTGTTAAAGGTTTAACTTGTCAGTATTTATAATGGATATAACATAAGTTCTAACGTAAATTGGAATTCTAACCCCCAGTAGTCTGTGTAGAGATGAGGAGGAGGTGGCTACGTAGTTGGACAGGGCTGGTTGTAGGCTTTATTTTGTATAAATGAGCTATGACTCATCAAATGAAGGACACTTAATATGACAGTACTGTTAAATGTAGCTCAGTGAAATGATGACAAGGAGAAATGTAGGGTGTATAAATGTCTCCTGAAACAGCTGAGAAATCTAGCTTACTGTACAGCGACTTCTAAGAGCACTACAATCGTTTCAGTGGCCTCCTGCGCAGTTCAAACAATGTAAATTCTTCACAGAGGTTTACACAAAAACAGCCTGCTTGGGAACAGGAAATCATGCACAATACAATAACTAGGAGGGTCTCACCAGCATGACCCCAGACACTGAAGAGAGGCTAACCAACACAGCAAGAGCTGTGACTGTTGTAGTAAACCACAGACATAGATTTACCAGTATGCTGGTGGGGGCGAGGGGGGGTCCAGTACTTAGTAAGAGGTGAGCAATATTCAAACTGAAACTGCTGCAACCCACTTTGGGTTTGTGCATTCTCCACAATAATAAAGACCACAGTGGGCCATTGACAGTGGTGATGTTAATACTGAAGGTGAAAAGACTGAAACACTGCACCGCACCATTTTGTCTGAAATCAACCCTAATGACAGACAAAGCATTTTGTCTAAATTGCAATTTGCACTTGTCATATGAAAGAACAAGTTCGGGACATAGTGGGCTCTAAACTGGTGCCTGTCAATGTTTAAATACCATAAATGAACCATGACTATTAACTAATTTTGTCTGTGGATTTGTCTGTACAGGTCAGGGACAAAAAGCGCTCACGCAATATACATTGTGTCATTTCAAGATAAGGTACAAAGATATGATCACTTTTAATTTTTTGTAGCAAAAAGAGATTCACAAAAAAAATTGACTTGATTTTTCAGTCCAAGTGAAAATAGAGCAGGTCCCAACATGTCTTTTGTTCTAGTTCCACCCTGAAATTTTCATGTATTTTTCTCCAATAATGTCATGAGTAACAAAGTTGATTTAACTTGTCATCAATTCAGCAATTTTCCTTTCAGCTGTATGACAACTAACTTGTGGCTGCTTTCATTTTTCATGTCTCTTCATGCAGTCTGAAAGTACCTTTAAGTGGGATTTTGCTGGTTTTCTAGCTCACCAAATGCAGCGTAGGTAAGTTTCCTCACTTCCTCACTCACTGAGTGGAGAGATTCTTAGCAGTGTTGCACTCAGTCCTGCCACAATACTGATGCAACACAGGCTGAACTAAAGGTAGAAATGAAGCCACACACTGTAAGATATCACCAGGATTTCACAACATTTAACTGTAATGTTTCACAATAAATTATTGTATTTTTACATTACAAGATTTTACTGTAATGTTCACAATATAATACTGTAATTTAGTATTCTACTGTGAAATTGATGTTTGTTCAGTAAATTACTGGCAACATCGTTTTTGCCCGAATTTCACAAAATATTACTGTATGTTTCCACAGTAACATATAGTATTCACACCATCATTTGTGATAACACATTACAACACATTACAGTAAAATTTGAATCTTGCTTGATCCGCCTCGCGTTGTGGGACCGAGGCAGAGCAGCAGTAAACCAGATGCACTTGGCGCACACATAGGAAGAGGAGAGCAAAGAGGTAAGGTGAACATAATTTCAAATATTAGACAGCTTGTTATGACTTCCTATTAGGTGTGTGAGTTAGTTTTCTCAATTGAGTTGAATCAAATTCAGCCTAACTTTCCTCAACTTTCTCCTTTTTGATAGCATGGCAAAGAGTACACAACCTGTGAGCAGCTGACATGTGCTCCTTTTTGGTAAATTGATTTGGTATCATAAAATTTAGTGCATTATTGTCTTTCTTAACTTGGGTGTCAAGTGGATAACTTAAACAACATAACACGCATGCTTGCTTAGGTCACAGGTTTGTTCAATGTTCAATGTCTGTCTCATCTCTACACACCTGATATGCTTGCCTGTAATCAGTCTTACTTGGCTTTCAGTACTAATTTCTTTCTTTGGTGTTGGATTTACTTACAGGGAAAGGGGCTTTACAGCATGTGCTTTGGATAAACAGAGCAATAATACATTTATGTAAAACTGAAAGTTGTTTTCTTGTTTACAGATATTTCCTGGGCATTAACCCTGAAACTGGATCAAAGTCCAGGAAGAAGTGCATCAACCCACATGTGAGCACACTGGTGTGAAAGCTTATCAACTGGATGGCAATGCAAACATGTGTGACCCTTGTCCTTGTGGAGCAAATTCCAAGGACATTTGTGTAGTTAGTAGTGTTAAAATCAGTGAAAAAGTCAAATGTACCATATTTAAATTGTAAATTTACAGTAAATTATTGGCTAATGAGTTGCATTACTTTTACAATAACAATGTAAAAATACTGATCTACAGCTAGCTGTGAAGTTACAATATATAGCTGTAAATTCACAATAACTTACTGTGAAATATTTACAGTAAAATACTGTGATATATTTCCTGTACATTACTGTGAAGTTACTGTGAAAGTACGGCAATTATTAGCCAGTAATTTACAGTAAATTGACGGTAAAAATATTTAACAGTACACACAACTTCACCACCTATAGCCAAGGAGTTAGAGTCAGAGTGGGAAAGAAAGGGTGCCTTCCATAAACAATGGTTTATCTATAGCTGCAGCTTTTGTTGACAGTCAACTCACAGTAGCCTGAGGGTCTCAAATCACATTGACACTGAAAGGTCACCAGTTCCAAGTCTTGAATCACTTTATAAGTAACAGTGAAGTGCCCTTTGGTATGTTACAGAAAAAAACAAAAATACTTAATACATATTTATCAATACAGTTTTTACAGTGCTCTATCAATTATTCCTGGAAGGTCCATATTTTTTGTCTTGTTAGTTTGCTAACTAGCCAGCTAAGGTAAACAATCTAAGAATTACAGGCTACTAAAGTTAGCTACATGTCCAGCTCACATGTATTAACAACAGGACATTGTGGTTAGCTAATGGTTAAGTAGCAGGTAGCTAACAAGTTGATAATTTAAATACATGTGTTGTCCATAAGAAATATAGCGATTAGTCACGAAATAACCAAAATTAACTCACACTTCAAAGTCAGGAAGTTTTGGATTTTTCTTAGCCTGTTATAGAAATATAAAGTCCATGACCAAAAAGTCAAAAAAAAAAAAAAAAAATAATTATTATTATTTGCTTGGAAATTTGTTTTCAAGTTAATCATGATCATGATACAATGTGTTTAAGAAAATGTAATAATGAGTAATAATTGAGTGGGATTATATAAACATTCACATATACACGCGTTACACACACATACAGTACATTAGTGTGAAATCTCACTGCAGTGTTTCCACATTCATTATTCACTTCATTACAGAATTCATAAAAACCTAATGATTGCTGCATTAAAAACACTACTCTGATTTTCTCTTGGCAGTTCCCTTTCTGTAACACTTGCGGATGCAGAACAAGCAGCATTTCAGCGTCACCCACAGAACAGCTAGGAGAACAATGACAAAAAAGCACAAGATGTCCAGGCTGTGGTACTGAAACCAGTTCAGCTCATGTGCAGCTACTCTCAGGTGTGAGGCTCCTTTATGTCTCATGACGAACTCGGTCCAGAAAACACTCAGGTCCAAAGGCTGAACGGGACGGTCCAGGTGTATCTCAGACAACTCAACTATCTTCTCTTTGTAACTGGGGAGGAGTAAAAACAGTTAGATGTAAAAGAAGAAAGAAAGAAGAACTGGTTTTCAAATGAAGAGATAGCTTGCCGTCTAGTAAGAGCGGGCTGCAGCTATGACAAATTTGTAGCACTTTAAATAACATACCATTAAATGCACCCTATAGACTAGAAATGACATTACAAATAAATACAGTAGGCCTATATGTAATATTAATACGGCAAAGGTTCAGAGTGGAGGTGCATTAATTACAGTCATTTTTCACACATTTTTATTTGCCTACCATGTAGTACAGCAGTGGGAAAAGTATGTAATATTCATGAAAACATTTGTTTTTTGTTTTTTTAAACTTTACCTGCCTTACTATAATCTTTTTGTTTAATGGTGAATTTTATGATTTCCATATAACTGATGACTTTATTTAACGTCTCATTGTCTTACCTCTTATCATGGATGATTTTATTTAGTGCCGTCAATATTTTTTCAGTTGTTACATCATAAACAGTAAGTTTCTCTGCAACACCTCGGCGCACCAAGTGATTTACATTGTCTCCCTGGTCCCCAAACAGTGGAAACATCAACATGGGCACAGCATTACAGATACCCTCGTAGATGCCGTGGGTACCTCCATGAGTGATAAAGACCTTAGCCTTGGGATGGGCTGAGGAGCAGAGGAAACGTTACATTTAAGATCACGGTAAATGCCACAGTTGTGATATACAAACAGCTAAATGTCATTTTAAACTACCAATGAATCTTTTCAAAATTACTTACACGTTGTTTTAAAGCGATAATAGCATTAGCCATAGTTTGAATATGATAATTTATGTCATGGTAGCAGCACCTCATACGTGTGTCTGGATAAAAATAAACACACCTAGGAGATCGTTCTGAGGTAGCCACTTCATAAGCTTGACGTTCTTAGGTACATCCCCAGGTGAGACTCCAGTGTATCTCCACACAACCTGAAACACACACACAAAAAAAAAACCTCACAATTTTTAACATTTGATGTGCAAACTATTTTTTTATAATGATTAGCGAGTCTGGCATGTTAATAATAAGGCAAGGTAGGGGACAAAGTCCTTTTAGGGCTTTAGCATATATACTGAGTGTGAAAATCTCTGGCTAGTGTGTAAATGCTTGCCGTGCTTCTGTAGTTAGAAACTTGTGCAATGTTAATGTTTTATCTGAAGGGAACTAATAACCATCTAGTAAATGTAAAATGTAGAGTTTTTGAATCTAAGTTGATTTAATCTGTTGTGGTTATTGTTTACCCTTTGAGGAATTTGACGAAAGGCATCAAAGAACTGTTTAGCCTTCTCCTCAGGCATATTGGACACCATCGATCCCAGGGTAAAGACAATAAATCCGTCATCTCCTGAGCCATCCACAAACTCCTTCAGGTCCTGCAGGGAGGTTGAAGAAGACACAAAAATGTTCATAATAAATGGTGATAGTGGCCAAAGACCATAGTGGGCAAAGACCAAGGTGCAGCTTTTTATTTTAAGATTCTTCCATTGTATAACCTCCATCTGATCTGCCGTCATACATTATTTTCAAATATACTGAAGGGGATTCATTTGATCTACACATTTCAGCATAGATCCACCCAATTAGGTAACCTTAGAAGCAAAATCTTATCTGTGCTTAAATCAACAAATCCTTTACTCTTGCAGCATATTTACAAGGGCCTCACTCCTGTCTGCTCTTAGATTACCCTGGCCATAGTCCAGAAATCAACTCTCCCTGGCTCTGATTTCACACACTCAATCTTCCAGAAGAGTGGACAAACCAGTTCTTTCACAATGTTATGAACCAAAGTGTAGTAAACCCTGATTAACACCCTAAATATTTTTTTAATCATTTCAGCACCAATTTGCTCTTAAGATTTCTCTTAAAACATTTTATCTCCTTGTTCAGATCAAAAGTGTGAGTATGTTTTTGTCCTATAGAAAATGACTTGTTGTTGTTGTAGTTGCATAACGGTGAAATATTGCATATTTGCATATTTTGCATTTCCCCGAAATGAATAGCATAAAGCTGAATTGGTTGATTTTTATTTTCTTTTTCTTTTTTTTTTTGTCCACATGGGGTCAGACGAAGTCTAGCACAAGGTACAGAACAGATATAATGGACATATCATCACCTAGTAAAGTTATATTAGCCAACATGTTAGCAAACAGTTACCTATTTAGACGTCAGGCAGACATGGGACAACATTAGCACTCATTTGGAGACACGTCTCTGGCCGCTAGTTGAATTTTCACTCTCCTTTTAGCTCTGTTTGTGGCCTCAACCAACTCCTGTGAACAATAACTCTTAAACCGCTAGGTGCTCCACTATGCTATACATTAACTAGTGGCTAATTTTGCCTATCCTATCGATTTGTTTTTTGCTGAAAATAGTTACCTGCTGCAGGGATGATGAGATCAGAATTTCTGGTGTGTGCAACCAAAAACAATTAGCTAAAAGGCACTAAAACACATTTTAGAGCTGCAGAATTGGGTGATTATTCTCCATTTGGTCAGTTGTTAATAAAAAACTATTAATTGGCAGAGCTTTTCAGGTTTTCATTAGGGGTGGTTTTTTTTTTTTTTTTTTTTTTTTTTTTTTTATCAAATGAAAGTTTAAGGGGTTTACTTTAGCCTGACAACACAAAGCACATATATGTGATTTTCTGTACATGAATCCAGATGTGATGCATGCTTGTTTAATCTGGTGTACACTCTTTACATACTCACCGCTGGCAGAGGAGCTTTCTTTGCACAGTTGATACCTCCAATTAAAACCATGTTTGGCATGAGAGGTTTGGGCCATTCAAAAGTAAAGTCATATCGGAGAAGCCAGATAGCACCATGACTGAGAAGATCCTTGTAGCTCATGTTCTCTCCAAAATACCTGCTGACCAGCTCATCAAAGTGGAAATAGATTATTCTGCACATGTAGGACTCCACAATATACATGATCACGTTTTTCACTCTCTGTGGGAAGGTCATCCTATCCCTATTACCAGAGAAGGACACAGGAACATAGGAGAGAGGAGCGGGGCACTGGCTAGCCTTCATATCCAGCGCACATGGAAGTCCACGCAGAAAATAAACAGCTGGAATGGAAAAGGCATGAGCCAGGATGGAGCCGCAGGGAAGGAAGGGGTCTGTAAGCATAACATCGAAGCCCCTGCTCCTCAGTTGACTCATTAGAGCCTGGTTGTTTAGCAAATTCTCACAACCTTTTACCTGAAGCGAAGTGAAGTTAATCAAACGCTGCACATTGATAAACATATCTGTGATTGCTGGTGGCTTGAGGAACACTCCATCCTTCAGCTCGTTGAAATTTTCATCCAGTTCAGCTTTGGTGTATGGCACCTGGTAGATCTCAGTCTCGTAGCTGTCCGAGCCGCTGATCAACATGCTGCTTTCAGGCACCAGCGCCAAGACTTCATGGCCCCTGCGGCTGAGCTCCTTCACCAGTATCTTCATGCTAAGCCAGTGGCTCCCATCAACAGGCATAACCAGCACCTTCCCCCCTTGAACGGGCCCCAGACTGAGGCAGCACAGCCAGGCTGCCAGCCCCAGTGTAGGAAACCAAACCCTGCTGCTCATTGCCTCGTCTCTGTCCTGTAAGCTGGCTTGTTGTAAGAGCTGGTGGTGCCTGTTGTTAAGAGGTGGTTTTCTGTGTGTGCGTGCGTGAGTGACTGAGTATGTGTTTTAAATTCTGCAGGAAGTTCAGCCTGCATTTGCAGGCGGGCTATTATGTAATCACAGAAGACAGAGAGAGTGGAGATTCCCAGTGGATTTTGTGGTGAAGTCTAGCATTCAGAGTTTGTCTCCACTTAATCATTCTCTCGTGTGACATGTTTTTTTTTTCCATTTTGTCTTTCATGTCTAGTAGTATTTTTACACTTAACACATTAAAAAGTGACATATTACAGCTTTCACACTGTATACATACACTTTATCCATATTATAAAAAATGAAAAGAGAATGGGTTAGATCCAGTTTTTTTTTATATCAAAGGTAAAAATTATGATCTTTATTACTTTCATTTATCATGCTCATTTTTGTATGAAAGCTTTTACTTTTATTCATTTCTGTTTGCATTTTTATTTATTTTCTTTAGCTGTGGACTCTTTAACAGTCAGTAAGACCTGCAAGTCATGGTGGTCGTGCATATTGCATATGCAGCTTGTATTGCCTGGGGATTTGTGCAAAGTCCTCTCTGTTTATCTTGGCTGTTCTTTCTCTCTTACTCCTGAAAAACAGAGACGCATGCGTGCCTAATGGGCTGTTCTATGCACTCTCCTTTAACCTCTTTTTTTTCCCTCCATTCTTCCTAGTCACACAAGTATATTTACAACCATTGTAAAGAGACTCGTGGCGTGCGAAGCCAGTTGTAATTGGAAACCAACACCCTCCTCCTTGATAACATCAAACACGCGATGTAATGCATGGAATTCACCCTCAGTTACAACTTGCTTTACCCTAGTAAACTCCTGTTTAGAATAACTGTAGCACTGGTTGTGTAATTGAATTAAATAACAGTTCATTCAAATTAACAAAGAACAAGAAGAATAAGAATCAGAATCAGAAAGAGTTTTACTGGACAAGTTTGTGCATACAAACAAGGAATTTGAACTTGGCTTTTCTTTGCTCTCAGGCAGTACAGAACAACAATACAACCAACAGAACAACAACTTTTTCCTTTTTTTTTCACAAGAAGGTAATTATTATTATATAGATTACCATGTGTAAAGTAAGTTGAATTTTATAGAACAATGAGACAAAGGACTACATCAAATGATTTTATCCTGGAATGTGCTGTCTCTGCTTTATTTCCATTCCTCCATGATCTAAAAAACTAACTGTAGAATCCAGACAGGACAGCCCACAGGCTTTGGCAGATTTAAGTGAATGAAAGAAAACAAACAAACTAAAAACTAATTTGTTAGGAGGGAGAGCTCTTGCCCAATGAGGTTCGGGGATTAGGTATGAGTGGGGTGGTTTTCCCAGAGACTATTTCTTCAGCAGAATGTAGTTGCATAACTGTGTTACTGTTCTCCTGTAGCAATGGCACTGTTTAATGCTGTACTACAAACTAAATTCCATTCGCCTAAATGGCAGAAGACCAATTGGGAAAAGTGAGAACTTTTTAATTTTATATCATTTATTTTTAATTTACTTGTTTGTTAATTTTTTTTTCTCTTTGAATTTATATTTCACAAAACACTGAAATTCCTGTCCATGCTTGAAAATACACATATCTTTACACTGAGGCAAAGGTGCAATAAATTGTTTTCATTAGTCCTACTATTTGTTGCCTTTTTTAAAAATTAACTCTGATTAATTAAGTGATCATGTCTCCTTGTAGTTTATAAATGATAATTATTTAATTCCCAGACTTTTGCTGAGGTATGTGTCCACAAAGGAGTAACAGAACAATGAGGAAGGCGTTTCAGCAATTCTGACATGCAAACAGGAAAAAGGGGGCTGTGGCCTAACACAGAAAAATTTCCAGTCAGATTCAGTCACAGTCCATAAAGTTCTTTGAAATCACTCACAACCCAAAACACAATCATATTTGAATGGGTTTGGGTCGCACACAGATGTGAAGATTGTGTAGACAGCTCCTTCGAATAAACATTGCAATGTATATTGTCTCTGAGACAGATGACAAAACGAAAAAACGTGGCTGAATTGCTTTCCATGTTAACACGGTGTATAGATTGATGTGCTGTTCTGCAGTAACAGGGGTTCCAAAGTGAAACCTTCAAACCATGTACAGACATCTCGTTTACAGACATCGCTATTTTAACCAAGGGTATGTGATAAAAAGCTGGTAGATTCATTATTTTTGCAACTATTCATGCCATCACCATGAGACAGAGCTCATGTAATAAACATTCTCAGCTTCAGACAACATACGGTATTATTATGTATAGCTCACAGACAGGCTGTCATAAAAGACATGGACATAAAAGCTGAGAATCCAGCCACACAGCATACTGACAACCTGATGATATGTGCCCTTTTTGCAAAATAAGAACATGCTGTGTTATTTGTCAGGTTACAGGAAAGCTGATGCCTGTCAGTTACATCTCCCTTCACAACTAAATAAAAACCATAATTAATTTAAGATCAATTGTGCAGCTCAAACTCCTTTTAGGGAATTTTGTCTATTTACTATGCACAGTTTGTGTGGATTCACATTCATTAAAATGTTTAAACAAGAGAAATATCTGTCATCTTAACTTCTCTGAAGACATACAAAAATAAAAAAACCTTTTGATGAGAAGCGAGTGTAATTCTGATGTTGCCGCAAAACGATAACCTGATTGTACCATTCAGTGAGATGGTGGTGCCAAAGCCATAAAACCAATCCCCAAGAAGATATTAGCAGTCACTGTCAATCAAAAAGAGGGTTGCGATATGGAACACACAAGGTGTGATTTTGTTTCTTCACCATAAATACAGCAGTGTTTTAAGGCCTGCTGGCTGAGATCCAGTTCATATGAAAGGTTAATGAGTGCCAGATATTAGTGTGTAGAGTTCAGGACAGTGGGTGTTACCCCACATGGTGTCAGCTATAAATCCTGGCTGTTTGCAATTAACAGATGTCATTACTTGCAAATATTTGCCTTGTGCCCACTGTGAAGTAACGACTGTGTGGATAGTGTTTGCAGTTTACAGATGGTGTGGCCATTACATGTATGCTAGGTGGAATAAAGTTGTCAAATATGATTAATGTACATAGCAAACAGTGTGTACATGCTCCCTTTCTTTCTCCTCCCACTTCAAATGTGGGCGGCGCTGTAATGGGTACAGTTAAGAGTCGATATACTTAAACATTTTGCTTTGGTCTGTTTGTATTTGCACTTTCAATAAGGGCCAATAAATTGAAAGCATACGTCATATGAGAGGGTCACTTAATACTAAAGAGTAATGCTGTTGATTTAAATTTGGGTATACTGAGTACTTTACATGGGTTTGGCATCGAAAAACTCTCTGAATTTATATGACTGTTCCCACATGTGCAAATGTGGGAACAGTCAGTCAAGAGTGCATTAAGCAGCATTTATGAACAGCATATACATGTAAAAAAAAAAAAAAAAAAAAAAAAAAATCAACGTTCACAGTTTCCTAATGCAAAAAGGGGGACTTAGAGTATAGTTTTACCACCAAAAGTCTTTTGTGGCGTAGAGAAGAAAGCAACGGTAAGGAGATACCTGCACTCTGAACTGATTCTGGCTCAGCAGCTTACTCAGCAACATTTTGTCCTGAACTGCTCTTCTTGTGTTTCATTGTTTCACCTTTATACTTTGCCTGTAGTGCATCATTGCCTCTAACACAAGCCTGCAATTGCCAGACTTTTGTCAGACTGTTCAGACTGTAACCGCATGGTGGTGCCAAAGTCATATGAATGTCTACACAGCCGTCCTGTCCACAGTAGGAAAACATCTTGCCTTTGTACAGCCACAGTCAACGTTTGACCTTTTGCTGTATGTGCTGTGTGCTGAGGACTGCTGCGTCAGCCGGTTCTCAAATGAATAGATATTAAACCTACTCACCAGTGTGTTTTTACTTGCGTGATTCAAACAGCCCTGCCGATGTGACTCTGTTTACACGCCGGAAGTCCTTATTGCAAAGATTAAAATGGTAATAAAGAGTGTTCTGCAAAAGTTTTGTATAAATTCTACAAACCTTCAAGAACGTCCAACAAGGTGCACAGCAGCCCATGGTTACATTTACTCTAACGTGTCTGGACTTGTGCGCCCGATCATTCTTCACCCCCAAAGTAAAACACCCTGAAAACTCGAGTTGCACACGTGAGATTACACGTCGAAACCTTTTAAAGGGTTAAAAACGTGGACGTGTGGCAGAACAAAACCTGATAACAGTGACATCAAGGCTCTTACTTGCCTCCGAGATGGAGAGAGTAAGACTTTAGAGGTAGATCCTTAGGTCTGGCTCTCTCTGCACGGATGCGCGCCGACCTTGGAGTCTTCAGACGCACAGCGGAGGATTTTGCGCACTGAAGTAGAGCTGAAGAGAGCGCACAGCGAGCGGACAGCTGTCCGACTGACTGCAGTCCTGCCACTGGGATACGGGGCTCATTTGGCTGTACTTCACCGCGTGCATTGACATCTTTATTAATAACATTGCTCCGGATTAAGTAGGGGAAAAATATAGACTACAGTTTATTTCGGTTTGGCGTCATTCGCAACTTAGAGGAGTGTTGTTTCAACTGAGCCGCTGAACGTAGTAGATCTTGTTTGCAGAGAAATCTAAGAGTCCCAGCTGCTCAAGGGAAAGCAAAAAAATCACTCAGCATCTTGAGAGACGGAGACGTTTTGAGAGGATTGTACGACTCTTTGCCGAAAGTGGATTGAACAATGATGATTCCAGTGGCCTTACCCAACTAAGTGAGGTATTGCCTTTGGAAGACGGTAAGGAAAAGTTCACTATTGTCTTATTCTAAGATTCAAAGGTCCCATATACGCGGCCTTTCCAAAATGAACCACAGTGGCTGTAAAGTGATTTAACATCGTGCGTCTTTCTCGCAGGTGATCTCAGCGATGTTTCAGCGGCATGCGCGTCTGCCTCTCTCCAAATCTTCCAGAGAGGATTTAAGGACCGCTCATCTTGAATAAGTCGAGAAGTCATTGAAGATGAGTGCTCTGCAAACGTTCCTGCTTCTTTTTCTCCTGCACCAGGTGAGGTTTGAGACGACTGAATGCCAGGTGATAAAACACGGAGAAGTGTGTCTGAAGGCTTTTATGTAACACGAGATTTATCAATCACAGCCTAATGTCAGAATGACAATGAAAGAAATTCCTGCTATGAAATTTTAGTTGACGCAGTCATCAGCAGCAAATTTTGTTTGCCGACAAGCACTCTTCATTCAGTTTTACAGGGCGTAAGCTTGATGTTAATATATCTATATACTATTTCTTGTAAATACTATTTACAAGAAATGCTGTATACATGAAATACTATTTATACTTTTATAGAACATGATTTCTTCAACTCCACAAACATGGTGAAGTGTTTAATTTACACTGCTTGCATTTAAAATATTTTAGAAACGAAAATAAGAGTTTTCTGTCCAGCTGACTGCATTTCATTTTGCACAATAAACTCCAACTTTTCAACAGCCATAATATGTAGTTATTATACAATATGCACTTAAATTCCTGAATAGCATCTGCATCAGTTATTCCTATTTGGCATTGTGACTTTTCTTAGGACATACAGCTGTCTCATTCAGATACAGAAAAAACTGCATGTGTATTTGTACATTATATAAAACATGTACATTACATTTCTAGTTAATGAGCATATTATAGATTTGAAATAACAGCTCTGGGTATAAACTAGCATTTTCTGGTGTGCCAACTTGCAAAGTTTATAGTGTAAAAAAAATCTTTTATATTATGGACTTGAAATATTGTGTGTAACTTATACCTCTTCATTTATTGAGCTGTAACTCATGTGTATTTTCAGTTAACAATCAGTCTAATTTATTTTGCTTCCAGGCATGAAAAAGGTTTAACCTCTGCGTTGAACCCCGACACCCGTGAAGTGCCGTTGCCGCACTAAAGATTGAGGCTAAAATAAAAAAAAAATGAAATAAAATGGCAGCTGAGAACAATAGGTGAAAATTGCCACGTTTTCAAGGCCTGTGCTCTTCTTCCTTGATAACTTATACAATATGATGAAACCATAAGTCCCTGTGAATACATGAGATATTATTTAGTATTTACAAGAGACTGATTGTCTTAAGCTTCTGGACATAATCTGTCCGCAGTGTTATTCTGTTTTTTATTACAGGAATAAGCCCTCCAAAGAAAGATCATGAGCTTTAGGAAAATAAAAATTTTTTTTTTTTTTTTTTTTTTTTTTTTTAAGAGCTGCTCATGTTGTCCCTTAGTTGAAAGCAGTGTGGGTTTTATCATGATCATCCTTGCTTTACTGGCTCTTGCCGTGATCAGACCTGAACAGAAAATGCCATGTGATTGAAGAAGTTCTTCACATCTGTGCTATCCTCAAAGAGGGCTTCTTTAAAGATAGCCTTGAACTGTGCAGATGGAGCGGCAAAGTGCTGTCTGCTCTGGCTGCTGTTGTAATCAGGCTTGTGCCTATTGGGAGCTCTGCCTCCGAGAGAGGGAGAGACAGGCTGCCTCCCTGGAGAGGCTCTCTTCATATGCCTCGGTGGCTTCCCTCCCAGCAGACCCACCACTGTCTGACTGGGGACATATTGGCCCTTATCAATATTCCCCCACCTTTCGTAGAGTAAAGAATGTTTAAATAGCACATCGACGCTCAGTGAAAGCATGAACTATGTGCACCAAAATGCCTTCAGCTTCTTAGTATGTCTGCTTCATAGGATTGCTTAAGAGACACAGGAAGGATGCTTGAGGATGACATGGGACACAGCTGCAAGGCTCGATGTCAACCCAGGGCATCATATGGTGTCACAGGAGGCACCTCAGACAACTGAGACGCCAGGATAGCTTTTGATACAGAAGCATACATTTCTTGTTTTAATCAGAGGTCCAGCTCTGGTGAAGTGAACATCATCAGAAATAAGAAAGTAAAGCAAAACACAAACACATTTCTCCCTCTTGCGTCTTCATACACACTCAGAACATGAATCAAATGGTGAAAATGTAACCCCAAACACAGCATCTGTGCCATACCCCAGGGACAAATAAGAGGGTCAGAGCCATCCTGGGAGAATCCATTCTTCCTCATGACATCTGCTGCAGTTAGCCGCTGTGCAATGACAGCAGAACAATGTAGATGACTTGAGAGCCCTGATCTCTGCCATCTCCCTGTGCCTGTCCTGTTCTGCCTCTATTCCATAGATTGCATGCAGGGAAAGTGGGTTTTCATGGCTGGTTGGGATTAAGTGCGAGCAGACATTGACAAAGTCTATTACACCTTTGTATCTTACTGCCGGGATAAGAGCTGTTCGGTAATATTATGTCATGACAAAACATCTACGTGGCCCATGCCAAGGGAGTCGGTATTAAAGGTACTGCTACCTGCTCTGTTACTGTAAAGACCGCCCAGGGTCGCACTGAGCAAGGGAAGGAGCAAGCATCTTGATAGAAGGGTGTGACGCATTAAAGAGACAAAGCTTAGCTGGTTACTATTAAGCTGAACGTGTCTCGTCCTCTGGATCTGCTACACGCTTGGAGTTTATCCCCGCAACTTTGATGTGCACTGATTTAGGGGATTACAAGTCATTTCTCAAAGGATTTAGCATTCATTTGTATTGGTTATTTATTTATTAACATCCAGTCGCTCCATAATTTATCGCTCCGTCCATCAGTGACACTAGAAAATACTTAGAACAAGAAAGTGAGAATGTGAATTTGACTCGGTTCATTTTTAGCTGCTAATATTGTTGTGAAATTCTGCCAGAGGATTTTTTTTCCCACTTGCATTTTTTTTTTCTCTGCACTGTTGGAGTGAGACAGTGAGGCTCTATTCAAAGTCAAAAAGGGCTCTGGCAAGGACAACAGTTTTATCCCTGCCTTCATAACAAAACACAAATTCTACATAAATTCCCTCTCTAAGGGCTCTTTAACCCTTTTCCCCTTCCCCATGCTCAATTAGGTTTGGTTTTATTATTTATTTATTGTATATTTAAAGGAAACTAACACTGGGAAGTGTAATAAAATGTACAGTGGGGGGATTAGGAGCAGCGCTTTAATCTCACGCTTCTGATAATACTGCATGGGCTGATTGATTAGTTTTTCAGGAAGCTTATGTCAGAAAAAGCTAATCCGTCTTTGGGTTGTGCCAGCCTTGTAAGGTTTTCCGCGCTGCCACTTTATCATGGCGGCGAATTACAGAGCTGCTGGGCTGTGATAAGGTCCTCGTCTCTTTTACAGACCCCACCGCCCAACCTCCTGCACCCTCCCTTTCCCTCTGGACAATAAAAAAAATTGTGTTTATATTCTTCACATCCCTGCTCTGCCTGGTCTTCACATCAACCTCTCCCAGGATTTGCCTTGTAAGAAAGAGAGAAAGAGAGAGAGGAAAAAAAAGAGTGGAACTTAAGTCTTCAAAAACCCACCAGAGAAATTGGGTGGGGAGAGAGAAAAATATGAGAGAAAATGTCAGACGGGCCAGTAGAAATTTCTGTAGAAGTGATTAAACATGGATTGACAGAGTGAAGGGGCCTTGTATGCATGTCCTGCCTTCCAGGAATCATTTTGGAGCTTACATGGTGCTGATGTGTATCTGTTCCCGTATTGGGGTCACAATCTTTCTAGCCAGAAGGCTTGACTAGATAATCCCTCATAAACAATACTGTCTGTGGCATTTGCAGTCCACCGCCTGTATGTTGTCTCAGACCTCTGAAGGAAAGGTTGTCCTTTCTGCGGGTTAAATCCCTCAAGTGTAGCTTGCAGCTACTACAGGTCGTGTTGACTGTACTGAGTCTGGGAACCTATTCCTTTTCCAATCATCAATCATAATTGCGTGTGTACTGGCAATAAATCCATGATAAAGGTCCTGAAATGACGAGAAAGACACTCTTAATGACTGATAGGTGTGACGCAATTGGCCATCGACAACAACCCTAACCTGGCTGCTGGATGGACCATTAAAGATTTAAGTCAAACAATTATAAGCAGCACGATTACTTTCCCCAAGCATCACTTGAGATGTGAACTGCAACTCTCTCAGAAGAAGTCACACCCTCTCTGCTGGCTCTAGTGCAGGAAACATTATGGTTAATATGATGTTGAGTCTCTCGATCCTGGTCCACAGCTATGAATTTTTATGGCCGATGCGCGGCTCGAGGCGGTGTTAGATCAGGAGGCTCGGCTACCTCATAGCATTGTCATTACCGCTCTGCAGGGTCAGAAACATCCAGCATTCTTTGATGCACTACCTCGATGTTTAGCAGCTCTTTTACTGTCTGCATTGCCTTTTACTGCTTCGCCGCAACAAAACAAAACGAGGAGATCAGTTCATATACGGCAGGCATTTTGTCTGCATTGCGCGTGGGTGACAGAATATCATCTGAGGAGTTGTGGTATCACGGTTCCTTTTATTCAATCAAATACGGCACCAGTTGTCTTATTGCTGTCACTGCCGTGAGTTCACCGTTTACGTTTGAACTACTGGGCTCATAATAAGATGCGTAATCACACAGGGCTCAGCGGCAAAGTTTCAGCCTTTGAACACTTCCACATTTCACAAACACTCTGACATATAAAGTTCTTAATTACCACCTGGTTGGTTCTTGGAAAAGGCAATCACACTACATGTCAGGGTGCAGGAAAATGATTGACCTCTTTAATTAAAAGTGTGTTGCTTTCCTGTAAAAGGCAAGGTGTGACAGCTTTAGAATAAGTACAATAAATCTCCTTTCTGATTATTCTCAGTTTTGCATTTCCTCTTCTGCCTCCAGCCTTTGAGGCCTCTCTTTTCAGCTTGTCATTTTCAGCCCTAACAAAGCACTGTCAGCTCCGCTCTGTCTTTGTATATTTCTTGTGAAGTACCTGTCTTCAGAGCTAGTCAGAGAAAAAGGAAGCAACGTCTTTCCAACTCTTGTTTCTTCTTCAAAGGCAGCTGTTTCTGTGAAATCAGCCGCAGCGCAATCTGCTTTGAGAACAGAAACATTTGCTCTGTATGGACATATGTTTGAGCAAATCAAGCAAAAAAATATTTTTTGAGTAAGACACTCGTATAATTTGCAGCACGTATTTGAAGAGACGAAAACACCAAATTGACAAAAAGTTGTCAATACAAAAAAAAAGAAAAAAAGATCAGCGAGAGAAACATTTAGATTACGTCTTCCTGAGATGAAAGAAGAAAAACTAACACCAGAACTCTGAAGTATTAATTTAAGAATAACATACCGTGCCTCTTCAAGTATTAGCTGAGGAGTTTTACAAGCACATACACCATTGTTGCACAGAGTAGAAGGTGTTAGAAATTAGTCAAGAGAATGATAATTACACTGAGTCCAACGCGCTTCCTGGTATTATCCTCCTGAATCCCTGCTATCAGACATACAGAGGTGTGCTGCAGGTGTCGGGAGCCAGCACAAGAGATGGCACTTTGACCATGTAAGTGGATTATGAAACTGATGATGCGTTGAAAGGTAACGGCTGCCTAAAAGTGAAGTGTTCAGGGCTTTGCTGCTGTCACATGTGGCAGGTGCTGAGATAACACAAGTATCCAGATTACCTGGAGGCTCTCGTCCCAGAGCCTCCTCCTGCTCCCCTTCTTCTCTCCTGCTGGGATCTTTGTTAACACTTTGTGAACACCTGACATCATCGCTGCATTTAAATTTCCCACACCGAGCCACGTTCACGAACATCACATTCACCTCCTGGGCCTTGCCACCGACGCTGGTGAAAAATAAAATGTCAGTGATCTCCTGCAGTTATTTCACAAACTGACAGGAGACACTTTATTTAAAAATAGGATGAAGACAGCGATACATTTTAGATTTTTATTGATTTTTATGCAAGGAGAGAATTTGGATCAACATTAAATATTCACAAAAATGTCTTCCTTCGTTTTTTGTTTTACGTAACTTATTATTTTGTCAGAGTTATTGATGTGTGTAAATAAATTCTCCACTTACAGGCTGATTGCATCCTAGAATTTTTGCAACTGTTAAATAGATATTTTAATTTGGGCTTCCTTGCTTTAAACAGCTGCAAACAGCTGTGGCATGTAATTACATTGTATAGAATGTATTTGAAAGTTATAGTCACTGGTTGAGATTAAGATTTTGCATACAAAACCTATATAAAAAATAGATAAAATTTTAATTAGAATTATTAAATGTGATGCAGGGGCTACAGATTAAACTACTCAATAGCACATATAGTTAATAGTTAATTATCTCCCTCTTGACCTGCATTAAAATGCTGCTTACACGTTACTATAATTTTAGGTATCAGCCTTCAAAAAACCCTTTACCTCAACAAAAGGAAAAAAGATTGCTGCTATTTTTAAAGACAAATATGATAATAAACATTTGAGAGCTTGTAGCAATTACACTATAATGAAGTTCTACAATCACCTTTCACTGGAAGCGAATAGGGACAATCTGGCTTTAATACTGAATCAATAATACAAAACTGGAGTGCCATGTTTGTAATATTAACACTGGTTTACTGCATCAGGCCTTAGATTTGCTTCAAATGCAGTTCTCTGTAACTTGTAGTAGGTTTGCACAAGACATGTGCTGGGTATTTTCTTTCTTGCAAAATTAAAATTCGGACACCTGGCTGACTACCTCTGTAATATGCCACTGATGGAAATTCTGAGTCTAACTAATTTCTGTTGTCGATAGATTTGACAAAATCACTGACATTCATTTTTTTTTCCCAGCAGAAAAAAAAATTGATATGGATTACAAGTGACCCTGAAGGTGACTTTAAGCTAGTGGCTATGTTACTAGGTATAAAAGGGCAAGCCACTACGTAGATGTGATACTTTGAGAGCTCTTCGTGAGAGTGTCCTAACAGAGGACTCGGACACTCATTAGAATCCAAACAAAATATGTCAGCAAGGTTGGAGCTAACTGTGGTATAATTTCCTCTAATTTGTTCCATTTATTGAGAAACACTGAGCACATTTCTACAATTCTGTGTTGGCAGCTTCCACGCTGCAGGAGAAGTAATTTTCTGTGATTCGTGCAAATTAGGGTATTACTTCCTGTAGGGAAATGCTCTCTAATGATATCAAATGCTTCGGTATGAAGACCCATACAAACACCAATACAAATAAAAGTCCGTCAAAGTGCAAAAAAAAAAAAAAAGGTGAAGTGAGGCATCGTTTCAGTCAGTGTCAGTTGCTGGGAGCAGAGGAAAACAGGAGCTTGTGTGATTGAGCAAGAACAGAAAAAACACTGACACTTTAAACATGACTAATGACTCACATCATATGATTTATGCTAGCCACAGGAGGGTTATGCTACGTGCTATAATTTATGCTAATCATAGGATGCGAGCAGCCTCGAGTGACATCATGAGCAGTCAGATAATATTTTGCCACAATGTGTTTAAAAACAGCTTCCCTAACATAGTTCATTTTAGTTTAATACACTTTAAGATACTATAATAACTTTAAGAGCTCTGGAGGATCATATTTGTTTGTCAGAATAAAACAGGACTTGAGTGGACAGTGACTGTCCATAGAGTAGTCTGCATATTTAGAATTTCTTGAATAGAGAAATGGGCAGGAGTTAAAGTTACTCTATACTTCTCCATAAGAGAGGTCAGAGGTCAGGGACAGCATCAGATCGACAGCACTATAAGTGGTAGATATACAGTGTTTCAGTGCTCATGGACACAACTGCAAGATAAATGCTTGCAGATGTCATTTGACTCTACAACATTAAAACTGTTGCTGAAAAAAACAATACATTTCCTATTTTTAAAATGTCCTTATACCTTATCTGTGCTGGCAACAATGTTACACTGTCTTATGCTGCTAAATAGGGGAACTTTAGGCAAGCAAAACGGTGCCTAAAATTTTAAATTGACATATTTCCCGTTTCTTTTTTAGGCTTGCATTAGACTGTCTCAGACATTACACACCTCAAGGGCCGTGAGAGTTACATTTTCTAAGTGGCTGCTTGCCTGTACTTTTGTGATGCTGCAGGAAAATTTCACTCTCAACATTGTGCAACATGGAAAAAGCATCTGTAACAGAACTAACTAGGTGCAGCAGCACATTGTTTCTAGTCATAATCTTCACAGTCACATGCATCATACTTTTTCTTGCTATTAAATCATTTAGGCTACAGTTTTCAGTGCATATGTAATGTGAAAAAAAAATTGCACAATTAATATTCAGTGTGTGCTCATGCACTGAAGTTGAGCAAAGTTTGATGTTAAACGCTTGTGTTTGTCACTCATTCTAATAATGGATGCCTCCCCACCTCTCCACATGAGCATCATGATAGCGCTTGCACATTTGCTGCATACTATGCTCCATGACAATGATGCGATGCACACTCCTCATGTTTTCCCTGCACAGCTGTCAACAGGAGAAAGGGTAGGAGGTAGGAGCGATGTACTGTCGAGATACAGAACTGGTGATGCTGCTCGGATTATAGTAATGAAAACATCAGCATCACATTTTTTAAAGCTTGTCCTCCCCTCTCCTTTCAACATCAACACTTGCACAAAACACTTAAACCAGTCAGGGGCTGGTCTGGTGTAAATATAGGGAGGTGGTAACAGGAGTTTTTAGGCCTTTGGAGACTGGCATGACACCACACACCATATATATTGCCTATATGATGCACTGTGTCAAAAAGTGCAATGAGAAAAAGACATTCCACTCTTGGTATAGGCTCCAAATGCAATGAGATTGTTCATCAGATCCTGGCTGCTCTCAATATTCACCACAAATGATCTTGAGTACGTAGATGATGAATTAAGCCACAAATTCAATACGGGATCTTAAGCAGGAGTGTTAAGATATTAGAGGCTGTAGTCTGTCTCATTCTCACAGAGGTCAGGTGGTAATGGCCTAAAGGATTATACTGGAGGGGAACAGATATGCTACACACACACACACACGCACACACACCCTAACCATAGCGTTCTGTGATTGGTAAGGTGCCCCTGGTGTGGATTTGCTCTTGCGATCCACCACAGTGCTGAAGCACCTGCCATGTGTTTCCCTGGACAGCCTCTGATTAAAAGTGATGGCTCTGGAGCGTGAGGCTGTTCCAGTGATCAGAGCACCAATCTATTCTTCAGCAGCGTGTAGACTCTTGCTCTGCGCTGCCTAAGCGCCTTCAGGGCCTTCTCTCCTGGAACCGGCTCTGGGGGTGAATCATTACAAATGATATGCCCTGTAACATCAGGTGGATGGCTGGGGAAGGACGTGGGGCAGTGGATGGCAGGCTGAGAATGGTTTTAATGTGAGTGGAGTGGCTTGTCATGTTAGATGCTTGAAAGCAAGAAGCTGCAGTCAATCCAGCTCTGCAACAATCTGTGGTCTAATGCTAGGAGCGCCGACTGAGCAGCTCTAATATAGCAGGTGTTGTGTTGCAATGGTGCCGGGGAAGTATTTCGAAAGGCAGCGGTGAAGCCGGTGTAATTTCGGTGGGACGTCCAGATTTTTACTACGTAGAAGCGCATCAAGTTAATGAAGCTTCAGACACAGAAAATTAGCAGAGAAATGAATTGCACCACTAAAGTGAGGTCAATTTGCACAGATAAATCCATGAAGAACAGTGGAGTGCATCATTGGAACTGCTCTGCTTGCACTGATGAGCAGGTTAATTGCCCATTTTGTTTATTGTGAGAAAGATGCCTGAAACCAATTTTCCCCAGACGCATATCCCAACCTTATGTGCCGGAAAAAAAAAAATCAACAATGGAAATCTCAAAAACAGATTAGTTTAGCTCACAGATACAAGGAACTTGGTAATGAAGATGATTCAGAGGCTCTCACATGGAACCGGAAAAGAGACAAAAAAGGGGGGAACAGAATAGCAGATCTCAGATCATGGGGGGGGGGTCACTCAAGTCAACTGTGCCAGGTTTAGTGAGACTTCATCACATTCCATTGTCACCATCAAAACAGTATTGTAGCCTTGCCCACGGCCCAGAAGCCATCACGGCCGAGCCCAATGTCACCGGCTGCTCACCGCAAATGCATTTTAACAGCATCTCTTCAGATGATCCAGAAGCCAGATGTCACTAGCTTCTTAATAACTTTCTAGAGGCCAGTTCTGGTCACTGTGGCAATTACCTTTATGTCAGGCCTCTAAAAGATATGTCTACCCACGGGACAAGCAGACAGCCAGCTCCATAATGCTCATCACAGATGAGTGTCGAGGCTGATCCATTCTGACTCAGTGTGTGGCGTGCTGCTGCTCAGGCCGCTGTCAGTATTTAAGTTTCACTAATACCTCTGTGTTGTATTGTTTTACACACCAATAAATCATGTATACAGCACATGTGCTGTAAGGATGGAGCCTTTACAAATGGTATGCCAGTGACATTTGCGCATGTTTTATCAATCCTTCTTTTATGATGCTAAAAATGCTGAAAATTTAAAACGGAGCAAATACAGTTTTACACAAACATGTACGTACAAATACACAGACGCACGCTCATGAAAACAAGAGAACAGCATTCTAAAGGAGAAACATGCAGGCCATACCATTTAATATCTGTAAAATACCTCACTTCAAAGCTGTAAGTCAGATTTTATGCAACATTAAGAGCTTTTCTTCAGGGCAGTATGTGAAAAGACTTTAAAAGTAAAGGGAGCCCTTCTGCAGAGGCAATATTTTACAGTTAATCCAACAACCAAGGATTCACAGACCTAGAGTTTTTCTCAGCTGTAAATGCACTTCTGACACACGTAAAAGAATGTGACAAAAACATCTAGAGCAATAATTGCTTGAGAAATAAGATAAAAGGCTGGA
This sequence comes from Toxotes lorentzi, assembly GCA_037833715.1. NCBI lineage: Eukaryota > Metazoa > Chordata > Actinopteri > Toxotidae > Toxotes > Toxotes lorentzi. Next base: position 16,481,337 of record JBBMJY010000007.1, on the reverse strand, counting down.
GATGTACAGGTAATTTATCCAACTCTGCCTCAAGTTCTCCTCTGATTTAAGAAGGAACTGCCTGTCAGTGCCAGCTAGACTAGTGCATGCAGGATACTGTGAAGGATGAACTTTCCAAAACTCAGTCTTCCCAGCCTTTATGCTGACATACACAGTTGTATGCACATGTTTTAGTCACCCTCCAGGCCAAATCTACATTCTGCTGATTTTTGAACAGAAAAGAAGTAATATATGACGCCTTCAGCAAACAGACATTTTCAAATGTTGATGTACTGTTACTTTTTATTTTAAGTAGCACGTGCAAAAGTCTGGGCACCCTACTCTGTCAGTATTTAGTAATGCCCTCTTTAGCAGATGCCACAGCTTGTAAATGCTTTTTGTACCCATCCTAGAGTGCTTCTATTCTGGATTTAGAAATTTCCACCCAGTCTTCTTGCAGATCACTTCAAGTTCCGAGATATGTTTAGGCTGCTGTGCACTCGCAGCATGTTTAAGATCTACCCTCTGATTTTCAGTGATATTCAAGTCAGGGGGACTGTGAGGGCCACTCCGAAACCTTCTGCTTGTGTTTCTCCAGGTAGTTGATGATGGATGTTGAGGTTTGCATTGGATCATGGTCCTGTTGTTTTGACTATCTTGACTTCTAGATTGCATCCATATTTAGTCTGTGTAGTGTTTCCTGTGCCACTGGCTGCCACACCCCAAAGCAGAAGGCGTTTGGAGGAACGCCACATTCACCAAAGGTGTGTTTTCTCCAAACACATCTTTGGTGAATGTGGCCATAGAGCTAGGTTTTAACTTTATCTGTCCACAGCACTTGTTTCCAAAATGACTCTGGCTTATCCAGATGTTGCTGTGTTCCCATTCTTCATATTTCAATTTAGTGATGAGGTCAGAGGTCAGGTTTCTTTCTGATGACCTCCATGTAGACCCTGTTGGTGCACTTCCTTTGCAGGCATATGGAGGTTTTACGTCACCTTTCTGCCCGGCAGACGTGCAGTTTTATGTTAAAGTTTTCTTGGTTTTCCATATGTTATCTTGATTTCCGCACTTCCCCTTAACTTCCATTTCTTAATGACACTTGGGACAGTGAAAAATTTCTAGCTGGAAGTGCTTGGATATCTTTTTATAGCCTCTCCTGCTTTGTAGGATCAGTTATCTTCATTTTCATATCCTCAGTCAGCTGCTTAGAGGAGCCCATTGGTTGTTGAGTGTTATCATAAGGTTTGAAGAGTCAGAGAATTTATCATCAGCTGATGATTCCTAATGACAATTCTTGACCTGCTTTACAAGTCTTAATGAGTCAGTCAGTGTTTTACGAGAAGAAGAGCGCCCAAATATTTGCAAATGCCAAAATGTGTTTCATTTTCTTCTATTTTTGAAGTTTATTAAATAAAAAGCAGAAGTGCATTAACAATAATACATCATGCATCATAATGACTATGACATAGTGGCCAATATGAATTTTTTTACATGAATCCATAAGAAAAACAATAATTTCTGATGCAGAGCGATTAAATTAGATTATTAAAGAGTTGTGACCAAGGTATGTGTGAAGTGGGTCATTTTAAAATAAACTCTCTGTGGGACAAACAATGTAACACTGACACAGTTTTGGCATTATGGCATAGTAAGTAAATGTGGCCTGATCTAATAGTAATAATGCCAATACTGGTCAAAACACTATATATTTATTACGTGTTTTGTTTTTTTTTTACATTTTGTATGAATGTATCAATTTAATTTAATTTAAATTAAACTGAAGCTTAGGTGGGACAGCCTGCCTTAAACAACTACTAAGCAAAAAGTAATCATGATAGATTGAACTTAAGTTGAGAATGTTTTGTCCAAAATCTCTTCATATCTGCCCAATTGTCCCCTACATTTACTTTCAGCCAATTTCTCTAATAATCGGAATTGAACTTCAGGTGTAAAATTAATTAATTTCGCACCGAAAATTGGGGAGGGGGGGGGGGGGGGGGGGGGGGGGGGGGGGGGGGGGGGGGGGGGGGG
>JBBMJY010000007.1:16443348-16479224 GCA_037833715.1 Toxotes lorentzi | reverse complement strand
GCTTTTGAGGTCTAGGGGCTACCAAAGTGGCCCTGACGTTTGGTTGAGGCCAGTTTTTTGAAGAGGGGGGGGGGAAGTTCGGGGGGAAAGGGAAGTGATTTAGAACCCAAAATCCCCCCCCCCCCCCCCCCCCTTAAAAAAAAAATCCCCACAGAAGATTAAAAAAGGCTGTGTTGTGTTATGACATTGTTATGCAATTCACAGCGTTTCCTGAGGTTACAGGGGCATGAATTACAGTTATATATTGAAAACCGATGATGATTTTTAAATGTGAGAAATCTAAGTTTACTAGTATATTGTAAACTCTGGAGTGCTTACTGTATGTTTTTTAGGAGCGACATTTTAAGCTACTGAATATTAACTGGAAATATCGGCCACAAGCAGCTACAGTATAAAAAATAAAAACCTGTGTCACTATTTTTCTTCATACCGATAGATTTCCATTAAAATTACCGACAGCAATTACAGTTCACCTACTTTTAAGCTTAGTACTGTATCATTAAGCACACTCTTTTTATAAGGCAGATATACCACTGACGGCTGGGGAATATAACTGTAACATCTCTGCTGGGGGGGTGTAAGGTTCATGCACCTCTCTGTGTTTTTAGGACTTACAGGAAAAGGAAGAAGCTAAACCACACAGACATATCCGCAACATTTGCCACTAGTCACTTTCCCTTTTGCTGCTGAAATGAGGTCTGGTGCTTTCAGCTCCATAAGTCTGCAGTTATTATCATAATAATGTCTTGTTTCAAGTCGCCCCGAAATGCCTCTAGCACAGCAGCACCGATTAAGAAATCTTAATTAAGCTTTTGTAGATTCTCCTTCATCAGACCTTGCCTCCTATTTTTTTTTTCCCAAAGCGTCTTGTTATATAAAACACTCGGATTCCTTTAGTCTGTTTTTAAGAGACACCACTTCCGCCTAAATGAAGGAAGTGTGTTCGTGTGTGTAGGTGCTGCATGTGTGCAGGGAAGACGGCAAGTGAGAAAGAAAGCAAAGCCTATGTGTCAGTGCAAGCTTTCAAGTTCACAGTGCTTCATCTCTCTTGGGGCATTTAAGTATTAGATATCCCTCTGCTGATCCCCTTGTTGTCACAGCAATTTCCCCAGTTGCTCATCATACTTAAACTCCTCTCTCATTTCCATTATAATCATTCTATACAAAGCTCACCTGAGATTTACACTGAAAGACAAAATTCGGTTTCACCTCTGAAGCTGCGCAGCATGACACCCAATGTGAAACGGATATAACAGCTCGGGCTGGCGGGAAGACGAGTGCCATGTCTCCCTTGTTCACAGCAGTAAAGAAACGTTCCTGTTGGGAGCCCAGGGTCCCTCAGATCTTATGTTCAGCATTGCCTGTTATTGTGATGTTCTAATAGTCTAATCAAATTAACAGCTGAGCTCACACAAGGTATTACTAAGTGGCAGTATCAGTGGGGAATACTGACACTGGAATTGGTTGATTAAATGACTGTGTATGTGATGAGCTACGCAGAGGGACATTATTACTGTGTTGCCTCATTCATCCATGTTTACAAGGAGCAACTGTCTTAATTAAGCATTCTGAGGACTGATAGATGGGCCAGGCTCACTGTCCGTGGGAGACACATTGATTTCATGTTACACATAACAAAAAGTCATTGCAATCCGCTTGCTACAATAAGGTGTTACGACCGACTGGGACATAAGCAGCGTAGTAAAGAAAAGCTCTAACTATAAGAGGCACTTTTGCATAGGATAAGATGTATGTAGCACTTTTACATGTCAAGCTGAAAGGTTTATAAGGATGTGAGTGTAACAAAACAAATTATGGCAGACAGATCGAGTTTGTTAGCTTTGTACACATGTGCCTCAGTTAGGCTTACAGCAAAATTATAATTAGTCTGGAAGTAGTGTGCAGCAGCTCAGTGAGAATTCAAACAGCCGCTGCTCTGTGCTTTCAACATCTGCTTCTCTCAGTGATCCCCATAACCGGGCCTGGGGAAAGCCGGCACTACTAATTACTATTAAAACTAGCTAAGCTTATTGCCGTGAATCATTAAAGCTTTATCTGAAGTGGACCAGGAATCGCTCCTGAAGCTAAAAGGCTTTGAGGTACAAGCAGGGATCATAGTTCATTGCTGCATCTGGATTAGCACCATACTCTGTATACTGTAGGAGCTGATTTTATTGTTGGGAACCATTACAAGCCAAAGTTCATATGCACAGACTATCTAAGAATAGCATTACTGATCTGAAACCAGCTCACATTGTCCAATAATCTGACACATGGTCCTAAAATATTAGAAGCTTTATGCAAATATGAGCTCTGTTGGAGTTCATCAGTGCATCCAAAATGACTCCTTTTTACTTTAGTACAACTACAAACAGTTGTGGGTCATAAATGCAAAGATTGTTTTAACTAATGCAACTCTGCCTTTATTCAGATTCCTTTGAGTAACCTCACCTTCTTTCTCTTTTATCCTGGCTGCTGTAAAGTAGATGCTCAGGCAGTGCCATTCATCTGTACTGCACAGATCTGCTCACATCCTCAGCCACCACACCTACACACACAGACACACACAAAAGCATCCTTAACATTGCATAAGCAAGGGATTGTCCACCAACATTTAAGAAAAAAGGCCTTTTGCTTATACCATGCAGCAGCAGGTTTACTGGTTTAACTGGGAAATTGTTAAAGCTATGTGGTTTATTAAAGATGCAACAGCACTGACAAGTGAGACAAGTGAGGCTCATTGTGTTGGTACTGTGGTGGTGATGTCAAGTTAAATGTTGAAAACTAAAAATGCTTTGAATGTTTATCAGTTGTTGGGATTATAAAAATCTGATGTCACAAAATTTAGGTTCATGTTTACAGTATAGTATAGTACAGTAGGGTATAGTACAGTTTTGATGTAGACGTTTTGGTAAATATGCTTTTTCTTGCCAACACAAAGACTTTAAACAAAGTGAAAGGTGGCCTAGCTCTGTCCAAAGATGACATGTAAATTTGTAAGCTTTAGATGTGCTGTTTTTTTTTTTTTGTTTGTTTTGTTTTTTATGGCCGAGCCAGGCTAGCAGTTTCTCACTCGTCCTAGTCTTTATGCTAAGCTAAGAGTCTGAAATAAGTACAGAAAGCTCCTTTAATAAATGTGTTTGTGCCAGGGAATCAAGTGGCCATCCTGAACTTCTTGTATTTTGAATAAAATGTCATATTTCCAAAGACTGAGCCCTCCCTCAACAGTCTGATTGAAGTGCAGCCTCTGTTTGAAGTACTTTTTGTAAGGCTTTAGTTACCAAACAGTTTTTTCCTCCAAAAGTACATTTGCTGTGTTTTAGCATTTCCTACAGTAAATCTTTCATCTTTAAAGTTGTTTGACAAGTGGGTGCTTCATGTTTATGGTGGGTTTTTTTTCCCTTCGCCCTCTTTAGTGCTGAAGTGCTGTTCTTTATCTGTAGTCCTGAACTGCTGTTGTGGCATTTTCACAGTGCAATCGCCACAAATAAGCAGTTGGTGTGGACGAAGCTGTGATTTGTTGCATTTAATGGTATTTTGTGCAAGAGTTATTGTCTGTGAAGGGTATCACTGTTCGTGTAAACTACACTGAGCATTCTTAGCCTTTTTCTGAACAAACAGGAAACTGGAAACATCAAATGTATTACAGTCTGTGCATCTGAGGATTTTTTTCCCCTTTGAAAAACCTAAATCAATACCCAGTGATTAAAAGTGCAAAGACCAAAATGTGCTTTGTGTCACTTAATGTTCTCTTTCTGTCCACCTGTGCTCTGTTTTCTCTGAAGGTCACATGCAGGAAGGTGCACGGAGGAGTTACAGAGCTCATCGAGTGGGGAGACAACAATGAACAGAAGATTTCTCCCACGGGGGCCAGTCCACGGATCCTCAACCCCCTGCGTTTGTTTGCCAGGGGCTCCCCCGGGTTCAAGAGCAACATGAGGGAAATAACATATTTACAGAACATGGAGGACTTTTGGGACTGGTTATCTAACCAGACAGATGTTCAGGGTCCACAGGCCAGAACTAAACGCAGGCCCATCGTCAAGACTGGCAAGTTCAAAAAGATGTTCGGGTGGGGGGACTTCCACTCCAACATCAAGACTGTCAAACTCAACCTGCTGATCACAGGGAAGATCGTGGACCACGGGAATGGCACTTTTAGCGTTTACTTCCGCCACAACTCCACGGGCCAGGGGAACGTGTCAGTCAGCCTGGTGCCGCCCTCCAAGGTGGTGGAGTTTGAGATTGCCCAGCAGTCTACGCTGGAGACCAAAGACACCAAATCATTCAACTGTCGTATTGAGTATGAGAAGACGGACCGCAACAAGAAGACTGCCCTGTGCAGCTTTGACCCGTCCAAGGTGTGCTATCATGAGCAAACGCAGAGCCACGTGTCCTGGTTGTGCTCGAAACCCTTTAAAGTCATATGCATCTATATAGCCTTTTACAGTGTAGACTATAAACTGGTGCAGAAGGTATGCCCTGACTACAACTACCATAGCGACACACCTTACTCCTCCACAGGATGACCTAGCAGTCGTTAGTATGCATCAACCTTTTGTTTTATCTTCAAATAATGTAAATGTCAACTTCTAAGCTCCTTGTCCCGAAATACCTAAATACCTGAGACATGTTGCATGAGGTGCAACTTAAAAATGGGACACACACTGGAGGAATTTGGCACATTATTACAAAACTTTTGTATATACTGCACACAGCTCTACCACTTCAGATAGATAGGTGTCCAGGGACCTGGTTTTAGGGGTTGACTTGGGATTCAGAGCTAGCTGCCAACCCTGAATGACTCTTCCCATCACAACTGCACATGTTCTCCGTAAACCACAGAAATAATTAGTATGTTGTCCAGATGTTTTCTTCAAGGCTAGACCATAGGCAAGCAGCCTCTCAGTTGGAAGTGTGTAGCTGGCTTCTGTGCCAGTGCAACACTGATGGCAGCATTATCAAACAATTTCCTCACCTCATTTAAACAGTCACTTATGGGATGAAATATGGCAAGACTTTGAATCATGTTAATAATTACAATACCAAGGCATTTGAATCGTTACTCAACAGGGCATAAAATTAGATATTCCCCATTTGAAATGTCACTACATTTTGACCGATTAGTCAAAATGATCTGTTCATTGTCTTCAGAGTGGAGCTAACATCCATTTGTACCTGTTAAGACAACAGAGGCAGGACAGTCTCAATTATTTCAGATTAGCTTGATTAATGGGTATATTCTCAAGTAGCTCTAAATAATTATATAGCCTTACAACCTATCTTTTATCTCTGTTATCTGTCTCTTGTAGGGACTGAAATAAAGTGAATTGATTCATTGAACCAAATTGTAAGTGCCCAAGACAAAATAAATTGATCCAACAAATCTAATCCGAAAGCAACCTGAGAGAATGATCGTAAATCATTACACATAAATATGTAGGCACCCATCCATGCATAACCTGGCTGCTGCCTTGTTTGCTCCTTAAAATGTGTCGGTTTTCTGATACAATCATCATAAGGCATGTGTATGCTAAACTAGGCTGAAATCCAACATCTGTGTTTGCAGGATGCACTTTGAGGCATCAGCCTGCCGTGCAAGCCCCGCAGTGGATTAATGTGTCAGGAGAGGTGGGGGTGGGGGGGCGATAATTGCAGGACAGGTGGATTTAGTGAGTCTGGCAGACAATTATCAGCACTTTGTCATGGTCCTGCCACAAGCCCTGACATTACCTGTCTTTAATAGGCTTTAATTAGCCTGGGAAATTTCATTTACCTAAGACCAAGAGTGGAGAAACCAAAAGCAAAAGTAAAAAAAAAAAAAAAAAGCAAAAGTACAGAATCCGTCTGGAATTTTAATGAGAAATGGGACTACTAAGTTTGAAAATGTCAGACATTTCCCAGTTGTACAGCAGGCTTAAACTGAATAAGTTTTGTGTAAAAGTGGATAACATCCAGTCTCATAGTAAATGGCGTGATGTGCTTTGACTTAACAATCACAGAAAACATTTTTTAAAAGGTTTTGTTGAAAACCATCGACACATTAAATGCCATGAGTTGTGTTGTTTGGACGTATCTGGGGGTTTTATGCTAGGGCATGTGCCACTGACTAATCAAATGGCAATTATTTCTGTCAAATTACTTTATTTGCTGTATCTCATGTCTTTTCCCCATCTGCTGTAAATGATCCTGTCACATTACACATGCGGAGAGGTGTATGATAAGGAAATACCTAAATCCGAGTTGATCTATGTTGATGTTTTAGTTCTACTCCTTTGTGAAAATGCTGTGTATTATCGTGTATCTCTAAAACTAAACGTGTTTAATTATGGCTTTGGAGTAAATGATGTCAATTTAATCAAATTTTCTTTCCAGAGAAATATATCAATGGGTATACTGGTCCTTATTTCTGGTGTTTGTTCGGCAATATCATGTAGATAGATGTCATATTTATTGCTAATAGTTATAGATTATTGCTTTGATTTTCATTTTTGTAATCCTTGCAGATTGTACCTATTCTGATTTATTGCTTGCTTAATCTTGTTTAAACAGTTTCCCCTGTAAAATAGGAGTAAGAGCACTGCTGTGTGTATAGTGTAAGTACAAATGTTCATTTTGGAATATTTGATTTCATAGGGGGTTACTTTTGTTAAAATGAAATTGTAAAGATCAATATAGGTTTTTATGGCATTAAACCTTAATTGAACTTGGCTCACGGCGTACTGTCACACTGAGTCAGCTGCAGTCTGTCGGTGCTCACGGTTGTCTCATTTCATTCCGACAAGGACTTCTCAACAGGATAAACACACCATTTTAAGAGGTACATTTCAGTGTAGCTTTTTAATGGGCAATAAATCTGTGTCCACAGGCGTGGATGATACCAGAGGTACACCTCAGGGAGCACATCCATTTTGCTGTGGCCATCAGGGACAGGGGTCTTTTCATTCGCTTCCATTACTCTTATCTGATCAGAGTGAGGCACCCACTCCTTAGGCATCAAGTCACACCGGGCTTTCCTGCTGCACGCATCCAAATCCTTGGAAAACTAAGAGGAATGCTAACATACATTTCACTTTTCACTGGTTTTCAGCTGTGATTTTACTGATTATTAGACACTCAAATAATAAAAGACTAAACGTGTTAGCTAACTGCCCATATCGTACCTTAATCTGTCAATTAGCACCAGTATTTTACAAATGCAGAGCTACAGTTTACTTTATCATCAGTGGTAAACACAAAGTTTTGCTCAAACACTCTAGACAGGCAATCAACAGTTATAGAGAGACAAATTCACAATTCCTTTTTTTTCAACTGACTGGAAAACCTCTCAGTTCACAAATGCTCTCTCCAGCTACAGTTCATGCATATACCTCCAGTGGCACTGACACTGGGTTTGTCAAAATGCATCAAGGGAAATAAAAGAAACTATATACTTAGTAGAATAAAGCTGAGGAAGAAGTAGTGGTTAAAGAGAGTTTCTCACAGAATACCTCCTCAGATGCAGAGAGCACCTTAAAGGAAGTGTTGCAGCCTCACACTGTTATTTAAACTGATAAAAACAAACCAATATTCACATTCAGGCATCCTAACCTTCTGATCCAGTGTCATTTTCCACCACTTATTTAACAATACTGTTTCCTACGATCCAAACTGTCATTGGGACCATGTCAAAAATTTCAATTTTGACACTGCCACTGCAGGCATATTCGCTTTAAAGTGTTACAGCTGGCTGAGGAAAGTGAAGGAGGAAGATAGAAGGTTGGAGAGGCATCCTAAAGCGGAGATGGTATCAGGTATTTGCTGAGTATCTGTGGCGAGAGGGGCGGATGAGGATCAGCAAGCTGCTGATGAAGACGTCTCTGTTCCAGCAGGAAAGAGCTGCCTAGCGTTCACTTTAATTAGAGTTTGTGCCGAGCATTCACACATAAAACAAAGGGGGGAAAAAAAAAAAAAAAATGGTTCAAGATTAACCATGTTACTACGCTAATACAGTATAAGCACGTTTTCTTTTGATCATCACTGTGGTGTTGTTTTCTAATAATATTTAAGGGAAAACCAGTGGAGGAAGACAAAATAAATAAATAAATCACCTCTACCAGACATGCACATCCATTCACATGGTCATTAAAAAGACACGGTGTGGAGAAGAATCACACTTTCTCACACTGAAATCTCTTGTCAAATTCAGTTCAACAATCTGCAGTTAAAAATAAACAAACAAACAAACAAACAAACAAACAAACCTGGGGCACTTCAGACTGCTGGAAAATGTTTTAATGGGTTAATGCAGGCATTCTTGCAGACAACAACTTCATCTTTTTTGCTTCCAACCAAAAGTAGTTTCAACATCTCAACATGACGCTGAATGATGAGTAATATCATGTAAAAATGATGCTACTCTTTTAATTTACAAAATCCTCTGAAGTGTCTGTCACACCACACTACATACGAGACGGACTGAATAAACATGACAACCCCCCCATTCAAACACAGAATAACATTGCCAGTAGAAGTGATGCTCAGCATCCTACAAATATCCAAGCATGTTAGAGGAATTTTTTGCACATACTCAATTCATTTAATTCTGCACAAATATGTCAGATAATTGCAGAAAATTGTTAAAAACAAAATTGGTACTTGGACACTTTCGTTGACAATAACATGACCATGCATTAGTCTGTCCACTTTTAGTTAACCACAATATATTGAGAATATATATTTGCAAGTTGGCAATACTAAGGAAAGAAATTCTTAAAATTTAATCTATAACAGTTCACAGACGTATGATCTGGAATATGTCATTCAAATGGGAGACTGAGTAAATACTTCAGTAAATCATATACTTCCAATGTTTTGTTATATTAGGGCCAAGGTACAGACACTTTTCGGTCTTACATGGATTATTAGGATTGACACTGGGTCTTCATAATGGCAGAAAGATTACTATTTTTCCCCACAAATACACAATAGAACAGACTTTCTTGTACACTGGTCTTCTGAAGATGGTTCAACTGTCATTTACATAGAAATGGTGCCATCAATATGGGGCATACACATCTTTTAAAAAGTGTAAAGAACTGACCTTGCACTGAAAGTGTTCATGCTTTTTAATGTCTAGTCACAAAACGGGCTAAACATTACAAATATATATATTTCCCATTTAGTTAAACCTTTGTTACGTTCCTATAGAACTCCATATCAAAATGACTATTCATGGGAACTAGTGCAACCTGGAGGAGGCCTGGTCTTTGTGACAAGGCAGGCACAGAGTAAAATAGACAAAGTACTCTAGAGCAACTCCAGAGCAATGGCAGATATATTAAGGCCATTTTTAAAATTACAGGAAAAAAAACAGTAGCAGACAGCTTGACTTGCTACCCGGGCTGAACAGAATTCAGTTGGGGAAGCAAAGCAAGCCACACAGATTGAACCAATTTTTTCCCCAATCCATTGATGTCAGTCGTCCACGTGCCAGCCTCCCCACATTCCTGGCCAGAAAGCTCCACTCTTCTTTATTCAAGTGTGTTCAGTTTTGGTGGAAATAAGAGTGGTACCCTCGCTAGTCCTTCCTTTGTAAACCCATGCTTCACACCTCCAATAAAGTCCTGGGACACAGTCGGGCAGTCAGGACTGTTTTAGGCGCTTCCTGGGAAGACCAAAGGGTGGGCACTGTGCTGAAGCCAGGGCACGAAAGGCCTCGGCAACCAAGTGAGGATGGGACTGGATCATTGATTTCCAGCCTGCAGTCTCCATTATATCTGTAGCATGACTGTAAGCACAGGCAAAATGAAGTTAACAGTCAGACATAAGAATGTGCACATTAAAAATCAATAAAACATAAATGAGATTGTAATGGCAAAGCAAATAAAGAGAACTTGATTTGAGAGTTTCACAGTGAAACTTGAAAAGGGCCATTAGTGCTTTATGTATGTGCATAAGCTGAAATTAATGCAGGATCAGAATGTCTTCACATGTTGAATGCAACAGACACAGATAAGTTCAACATTTCAAGGTGTCCTGTAATAACACATTACCTGAAAGAAAAACTTCCCATAGCGACCACCTCCCTTCTTTTTAAAATTCTACAAATATTCCATTTCCAGGGTTTATGCGGGTATGAGTCTATTAATAACTTGGATACAAAGATATGGGGCTTCAAACTGAAGAGGCAAATAGCACTCTGTCTGCCTGGGCTAAAACAATGAATTCTAATGCATCTGGTCGGGGGAAGAGATAAGAGTGTGTTATTAATCTTGTGTCACATATATCAGCTAATTACATACTTGCTATTCCAGTTCTTTCCATCTTTACAGCCCAGCTGTCTCAGGACACTGCACCTATGGCAAGGAGATAAAAAGGTAAGAATTCAGGGTGGGTAAACAGAAATGGCAGCAGGAATTTATCACTGGAGTTTTTTTTTTTTTTTTTTCACGATACTTGCCTGTTGATAAAATCTATGGCTTGTGCTTTGAGCTGCTCGGCACTGTGCAAGTCTGCAAGGATGAGGGTGTCGGCCACATTCTCCACTGAAAGGCTGTTGCACAAGGCCTCTTCACACATGACCTTTAAACGTTCCAAAGCGTACTGGGGTGGCGGGTGAGGGGGGGACACACAAAAAGCAGCAGTTACATCCCGGATGCAGCGTTGATGCCCATGATTTGATGTTTTCTCTCAGCTATTCTGATGGGAAATGACAGCTACAGGTGCAATCAGTTTCTGAATGTTTTGAAATAATTATGCCTCCACTAGGAAGGGGGGAAAATGACCATGATTCAAAATGCCCAACGAGCAGGCTCACGTAACATATAGTGCAATGTTAAAACAACAAGAATCACATCGTTCCACTCCATGGTGTACTGGTCCACTGCTGACTTAAAACTCATCTGTCAAATTAACGATCAGTACGATATTTATAATACAATTATTCTAAAAAGGGGAAATACTGTTTTACAGGTTATCCAATATAACATCACAATAAAAAACAAAACTGGGTTAAAAAAAAAAAAAAAACAATCAAATCTCTAATATTATTTATCCATGTTCTCTTGGAATTTACCCATTTTTACTCATTTGCAATAGTGTTGTATTAAAAAGTCTCAACTTATTTTATAGCGATACAATGCCTTCAAGTCTTTTTAAGTCATATAATACATTTTCATAATAGATATAAGAAAAAGAAATTTTCATTACTGCCACACACCTACATAGATTAGAAAGAACATCACTAACTACATCCCCAATAATTTCTGTTAGGCACTGGCCAACTGTCAAATTTATACTCCAAACAAACAGGGGGCAGCATGTTCTTGGAAAGTTGGGGTGTCCACCCCTATCATAAAAAACAAGTCCCTCCTCTCCCTTGCCATATGGCATAGTCGGACGAGCCATCAGGCACACCGGGACAAATCCTGGTGGACCGCCAGACAGCCAAAAAATTCATTAAGATTTACCAGCCCTCCCAGTGTACCAGTCATTCAGGGTGCATACATGAGAACGTGCTGCTTGCATGCTCTAGGACTGGCTTCACTGGCTAATCACAACCAAGTGTCAACCCCTACCCTCACACTGAGGTGATGCTAGCTTGATTAAATTTAAACTCAGGATAGGGCAGTTGTTGACATGTTGACAAACCTGCATAAATTGGAGAATCACATTTTCCACACAATCAACCTCATTACTTAACTGATGGAAAACGATGATTTCACATCCAGTCTGCCCAGTCAGAGAGACAAAGAAAATGTAGCGGTGGCAGGAGAAGAGGACGAGCCACAAGAAGTAGAGGAACATGAGAGACAGCAGCTAGAGCAGCACCTACTGATAACGACTACTTCTTCTTCCTCTCACGTTGGACTGTGAGCAGACTGAACGCAATTTTGACTCTCTATCGCCTCCCGAGGTACCAAAGTGGTGTCACGAGGTTGGACAACAGCCAGCTAGCTAAGTAGTTAGCATGCTAACTTCAGGATCTCTGCATACACAATACATCTTTGACATAACGTCAAAATTGTTATTTCTTCACATTCTGTTGATAAGCTTGGTTAATTTTTGAATGTTTTAAATGAAAATACTTATATGTTGCTCCTTTAACTTGAATTAGCACTTATTTAACAGTCACCACAGATACAAGCATCAAAGCACATACACCAGTATTAGTCAAAGAGCTGTACTGAAATATAATATACACATGAAATTTTTCATGCTCTGCACAAGCATGCTCTAAACAAGAGTGAAAATGAGCAGAATGAAATAAACAATATTTTTTTTATAGTTTATCAGTACTGAAATGTCATTAAATGTAGGCTGACAGAGAGACATCAAGGTATACGTTTATACCTTGTGTTATGTTGAGATATGACTATCACATCTCAACATTACTGTTTCAGTGTTCAAGTGATGTGATGTTAATACTAACTTGACATGATACCTCGTAATGATACACAAGCCTGAAACAAAAAAGCCAACATGTAACTGAAAATGCAAATCTGGAAAAAAAAGAAAAAAAAAAAACTCAAACACAAACTGGTTTCACTAGTTGATTACCAAATACTGTAAACACAGTGGCTGACAAATGCTACCTCTTCATTTGTGAGAAATGAAGTGAGAGTTGCATCACGTGATAATTTCAGACTGGAACATGTGGCTAAAGGGCTGGTTTGCGGTCTGTAAGATGTGCTGTCTGACCACAACAGAAAAACAGAAGTGTCTGTATCTGATTCAAACGGCTACACGCGCACACAGAGTAGCAGCCGTCCGTAACAGACAAAGAAGAGGCATGATATATTGTTTACATCTGGGAATAACAGCGCACATTTTCCAACAGTCTCTCATAGAACACATTCACAGCGCTAAATTCTTCAGATCCGCCATTTACGCTACGTGCGCACACCTTCATCATGGAAAATACACAAAGACATGCTTTTAAGATAAAATCAAATCGATCTGACTGTCGAAAAAGGAAATATTATATAATTTTATTTTTTTAACCAGCCGTTTTACTGCCATGTTACTGCCGTGTGACAGACACTGTTTGGACAAAAGCATTTATTTAATTAAAAGTTTAAAAATCTTTCGGTGTACCATCTTTCTGTGTAAATATCTCATGTTACAACATAGACACCTGCGGCTTATAGACAAGTGCGGCCTATATATGTACAATTTCTTTTTTCTTTTTAAATTTAGTGGGTGCGGCTTATATTCAAGTGCGCTCAATAGTCCGGAAATTACGGTAAGCTATTTTTGGGAGGTAGGTGTTTACAAAAATATTATCAAAAGTTTCAGTTTCTTAGGTACTTACTTTATCTGCAGCTGCCAGCAAATTGTCTGCCATCTTCTCCAGGTTTGGGGCTTTTCCTGTATAGATGAAGCCCATCATTTCCTTAAAGACATCTGGGTCCACATCACTGATGTCAACGCGGTTCTGCATAAGAGGACAAAAGGTAACTGAAGCTTGGAAACTGAAAAACGTCCATGAAATAAGGTAGTGAGATAATGTTTACTAAAACATGACCGGTGACAGAAAGCGATTATAACCAGTTATTCTTACCTTTTTACTTTCTTCCATTTCATGTTCAAACATAGCATTAAAGACTGGAGACCTCGCTGTCAAAGAAATAAATCAGACACTGATAAATATGACTGGTCAACAACACACAAAGCATGTTATCAAATCAATGGAGTTCATCAAGACCTACCATGTGTCATGTGACAAAGAAAGAAGCCTTAATAAGCAGCATATAACAGGACACAACTGCCTCACATACAAAATGTGCACAAAACATGAACTATTATTACTGAACTACTACAGCTCTAAAATGCTGCAAAATCTGTAGAGCTGCCACTTTGTCAGCATTTCCCCTGACTACAGCAGTTGCCACCATGTCTAATGGAGACACGCTGTAGAGGAGAGCCAGCCTCTCAATCTCTTGGATCCTACAATCATCTGGGTCAAGCAGGGCCAAGCAGGGGTAGCACGGTGGATTAGCACCCACTGCAGAACTAGGCCGCTACAAATCAAGCCATGAAAACAGACCCTCTGTTGCCTTTCGAGGTGCTTGTGGCTCTCCACGAGGCATAGATGTGTCTTGCTGGAGCCAGTTTCGAGGCTTTTCACCTAGCTGCTGCTTGCTTAAGTGCTGGGTGGGGGGGTTGAGGAGGGTCTTACCTGCAAGGATGGATTTGTGGGCTTTGAACTCCTGCCCTCCCACATAGAGGCTGCAGTCTGTGAAGCGTGAACACTCCCATAGGTTCCCCAGGTCATCAGACAGCTGGCACTCTGGTACCTTCAGCATGTTCATGTTGGACTGGCCCGAAATGTTAACGGAGTCTTGGACAACGCTTACCTGTACATGAGAAACATCACAGAGAGAAGAGCACCCTGAAGCAGTCTCATCAGGGCCAAACATACTAACAAATCCAGCAACAAATATGTCTCCCATTGGACAAAAACCTCATCTGTGTTGAATTTGCTCTTTTTAAACATGTATTTTCAAGGAACCTACAGTAGGAGGGACTGTTGCTTGCAAAAATCCAACTGCTTGAAAATAAAATGAATTAACTTTGCGCCTAATTGATAGTTGATTTTGTCGTTAATTTGAATGTCATTTGTTTTTCAAAGTGGCAGTTTCCCTGAAACTGCTGAATCTCTCTAGAACTGCTCTTTGGCACGCTGTCTCGTCTTGGCAGTATTCAGCCAATTGCATTTACATCAAAATTCATTGAAACTTCATTTAACTTGTCCCTTGAAAGAACATTTTAGGAGACATTTATTCTTCCTGACACACTGAATTCAATTATTTCGAGAACAAGAGTCATTGTAAATGATGGGAGAGGGAGGAAGCCGTTCACTGCCTAAGATTCTAATGTAATTTGAGGCAAATGCCATCAATAAGTTTGTAGTTAAATGGCACTACAGCTTACACTCAGGTGTAAACGTGCAATGACAAGAATAAAAGACTCTAGCCTTGATTCACTGAGGTACTAAAGGTAAGAGTAGGGGTTTAAATGCTTCAATACAACAATGATCTGCTTTTGACGCCAAAGACTCAATGCAACAATTCAATGGCTTGAATGCCACATACATCACACGTACATCACACGTCTTATAGAGGCCGAACAGAAACACAATGAATAGGTATATGCAATTTTGATCACTTCAAACTTTTCCAGTCAATGGACTTGGCATTGCATCATCATGTCTACTCAGCCAGTCTGCAGAGAGATGTGTCATCACAATAACCAAATAACACACAAGCTGTGCCCGACACTACTGCCTCTTTGCGTTTGCTGCAGATAAATCACATTTCTTCCTGTAAATTCTACATAGTTAGTTTAGCAAATCCACATCCTTGACACTGCAGTGCATTTACTAATAATTTGCATCCAAATTCCAAACCATTTCTATTTCATTACACAACATCATACAGGCATGTTTATTTACAGGGTGGTACGTATGCCCTTAAAAAAATAAAAACAAAATATGAATGAATGCCAGCCTAATCAATGACTTTCCAAAATGAGTGACTAATCCGTAGGCCTGTCATGATAACTGGTATATTATACCAGAAATAACTGTGAGAAACGAAAGTATTGTCATTTTAAAGCAATTTTTTGGCACTAATGTAATAGCCTAATTGAATAACAATATAAGTGCACTCTGTCAAATAGAAATAACATTTAACTCAAGAATACTCAGACACTGAAATGAAGAAAAAAAAAAAGAAAAAAGATTGAAATATCCTAAATAAACAAAGCAAATAATGACAAAAAAAAGTCAACAGACCAGCTCGTTCACACAAATTGGCTCTTAGTGTTTCCCACAAGATGAGAATTTACTTCTGGTTAGTGGCAGATGAGCATGCAGGGACTAAGACAGTGCAGAGGGGGGGAGTGTAACCCAGGTTACTTTCTGTAGATACAATGTCTCCTGAACATCTCACAAGCAAACTATGTGTAGAAGCTACAACTTAAATCCACAACCTTAACACAATGGAGCTGTGATGTGTGACCCTAAAATCATCCATTTGCACTCAGTTATAAATTTTCTGGCTAGAATTATGCAGTCATCTGGAAAAACACCTATTAGCCCCGAGTAACACGTTATCTTCACTTCACCTGTGTCGCTTTATGTGTGTGTGTGTGTGTGTGTGTGGAGGAGCTGCCAGAGCCACGCCCATGGTGAAACTCAGACAGAGAACAGATGAGAGGACAGAGGCAGCGCGAGCAGAAATGACAGCAAAACGTGTCTCAGCATATTTTTGTTTTAGGCACTGCATCTGAGTCTCATAATGGCAGTGAAAACCCTGCTGCTTATTCTGGCATCATGTTGGCTAAAATCTTGGTGACATTCTTATGTAAACAAACGTGCATTTAAATTCAATGGGAAATATCGAGGTCAGCAAAAATGACAGAGGTAGTGCCCATATACTACGATACATCAATAACGTAATGATTGCAATAACCTTCTCCCATTCACATGTCAAAAAGGCACATCCGTAAAGTTCCACCATACACCATCATCACAGGTAGGAGTAAGGAAAGTGTGGCCATATGTTAAAAGGAAAGTAACAGTATACCAATTACCTCACAGAAGAGGGTGAGCTTGTCATCTGGTAAGAGTCCATTGGCTTCATCGAGGAGGAAATCTCTCCTTATAAATTTTTTGAAGCCCCAGTCTTTACCTTGCACAAATCTATATGCTCTTTGGCTTTCTGTAACAAGAAGAAAACAATGTTAAGTCTTGCTATTCTCTATGCGTTTACAAGTTAACAATAACTAATAAATGGAAGGGGTGTTATACAAGAAACACCAAATATGCAGAACAGGTGAATGTGGTGATGCTTCTGATTGCTTGTACTCACCCATCGCTTTTGTCTCCTCTCTTTTAGCGTTCAGCAAAGAAAACTTGAACTTTGCTCTGACTTCACTTTTTGGACAACTAACAAGAAGTAAATACAATGACAGATAGTCTTTGCTTTCATCATCAAGTCCCTTTGGATTGACTCGCAGACACCTGGAAAGTAAACGGATGCCACTGCACATTAGTAATCGTACAAACTAGAGCAGACAGTCATGACATGGTTTTGTCAAAACAACACTATGATGAGGCTTCAGGGGTGATTTTCTCTTCTTTTGAGAAACTGAGTAATTATCATTGTGTTCCCACGCTAAAATAAAAACATACAGACTTCTCAGAAGACATCCATCCCTATGTCTGGGGAAATTCAAGGACATGAAACGGGAAGTGACAAAATGGCTCATTATAGATAAACCCAAAAACTGAACGCATTTAAGTATGGATGTGAAATTCCAAAACTCTGAAGGCCCACATTTAATCACAAGTTATTAAGGTTTTTCACAGACACAGAGTTTAACTGACGTTTAACTTGACTACTAACCATTTCATTTTGTCATTAGGACCAGAGGAGAAGGTTGAGCTCTTCAACACCTCGCCCATCTCTTCTCTGCAAAAACTAAAGTTGTTTATGGTCCACATGTAGGAAAACTTCACAACCTTGACCTTGAAACCAGAAGAGGAAAAATGCGGAACCATCAGAACAAATCTCTTTTCTTCCCATTTTTAAAATAAAGTAATAAGATTTTACTTTGTCAAGACAGTTTGGATTGAAAAATAATTAAGACAGTGTGGCCAGTTTACATCCTAAAATAACAAAAAAAAAAAGTTTCAGTTAGACTTTATTTTTATTTATTTTTTTTTTACTGTTCTGACATTACAGTATAACAGGTCTGATTTTGGAACTGAAACTCCTCATGTCACAGTAAAAGCACAGGTGTAAATAATAAAACAAATGATAGCTAAATTCCATTCAGCTGCCTCAGTTTCATGGTCCTGGTATTGTTCATGCTGGTTTACTGTCATACTGTCACAGGGACACTTGAATAGAAAATAACCATTGTTAATATTAGTAACACCTGTGCTTTTCCTAATAAGACATGTCAAATTGTCTGCTCTGAAAAGGCCTATTAGCATAAAGAGAAGAAAAATAAAAATAGGAATATGAGTTGGGAAAAAAAAATAACAGTGTTCAGGGCTTTCCCAGCACCGTGATATGATTTGCAACTCTTTAACAAGCCACACCTCAATCTAATTTGTATCTGCGACATGACATGATCTGTCACGTTTGTGGACATAACATGATTCAGTGAGTTTCATTATGTTCATACCTGTGTGTAACACCAGCTCTCTGCCACAGGTCCACTTGACATCTCCCCTGGAGGAGGAGGGGTGGGAACCCGTGACATCGCCGGCTTAGGGATATCACTCACTCACGTCCTTAAAAGCACTGGTTGTTTCAGGAAAGTAAGTAAATATAATTATTTTTGCACAAATGAAAAGCATAAATTTCAGTTATGAAACACATTCAGTCTTTTCAACCAATGGTTTAAACTGCTTGGAGTGAATAAGCCTGGCAGAAAATATTGTCGAGATGGCCAAGTGCTTCACGAGAAATTCAATCTGCTAGAATTCTGATTGTGATGGGGGGAAAAAAAGCCTGCATTTCACTGCAAAAGTAAAACAAAGGGAATCCAGTGAAGTGCATGTGTATAGTCATTAGGACTGCAAATGTATCCATGCTATACAACAAAATGTGTGTTTTGGGATTATGCTAATATCAGTTCCTGCTGACATGTAGAACGCATTACTGACAAAGCTGCTGCTATTTTGAAATCCCTGACTATGTGGCACACATAAATGCACATCCTCACATTCTCAACATGATCAGAATAAACAAAAGAAAATCAAATGACAGGGTTGACATATGGTGTTTGGACAGTTGGGGTTGTCAAAATAAAGCAAAAAAAAAAAGGCCAACAAAACATCAATGACAGAGAACTGCACCAAATGTCCATGGCCTCAAAGGTGAAAAAAAAAAAAAAAATCCCAAATCATTTGCAAGCCAATTTCAAACCAATCAATATTCTGTTACACTTGAGAAGGAACAACGCTGGAATAAGACTAAAATTCTTTCTAAAGGTATAGTTGCCACTTGTGTGATCATGTGCATAGATTTTCTTATCACTTTCATCTCTATTAGTACTGAGTATTAGGCTCTATAGTCTGAGTATGACAGCAATCGCAGCCACAACATTAAAACCGGTAACTGGTTTTAATGTTGTGGCTGATCGTTGTAGCCTCTGATTAATTTTGTAAATAAGCAAAGGAAGAAGGGCACACATGAACTGCTGTCTAGATAATTAAAGTGGAAACTCAGTGGAAAAACAACTTCTCATGTCACACTGTTGACTCACTGGTGAGGTGAAATGGGGAGTTACTACACAGCACTGTTCACTAACCCCTGGTCAGCAAACCTCTGCACATAATGGTAGTAAAAGCAAATGTCACAGTATATTTGTAATATGTATTATACTCACACACACAACACTTCTCATGTACATGATTGTTAAGACATATATTGAAGCTATAATAAAACCTGGCATGTTCACATAGGTAAATGTTTAGGAAAGCTGAGTCATATTTTAAAGTCTTTTACATTACCTCCTCATCTGACACTATGGGGACACATCCCCTTTGGAGTGGCAGCACATTTCATTTAATCTTTCTCACAAAGTGAAGTTCATGTCAAAGCTTCTAAAACCCTATCATCCCTCCGATCAAGCCATCTCAGAGTAAGGGCGTTTCCTGTTATTCTTTAAAGGTATAAAACTTGCTTGAGAATTTTGAATATTTTTTGACAACTGGCAAATGAGGACAGAAGTGAAAACCTACAAATATAACACAACTGTATCATTACTTTGAAAACATACTTCACACAAACTTTTACTGTACTGTACAATGCAAGAGTCACAAAGAAGAACATGCAGACAGAGACAGGATCACACTGATGGAACTACAGTTGCTCTACCAGATCTCTTCTCCAACGTTCACTTTCTTTCTATGCAAATGTCCCACAAAATGATTGACAATATACATCATAGAATCCCTGCTTGTCTGAATAAAACTGTACATGTACATACATACATGGACACACATGTGCCTGGCTGTTTCTGTGTGTGTATGCTCTGACCCACATGTTTCCAGCCTTATCCTCCATTTGCTTTGAAATTCTCTTTCATTTATCTTTTGTAATTCCAATATTCTAGAGAATGAGACAATGTGAACTTATGACCATGCAAGAGGACTCTAAAAGGACATTTGGGGTCTTTGCTGATGTGTTTCCTTTCACACTTGAAACCCGCCTCCATGATATAAAGGACTTTCAAATCACACGAATAATTAATGTTTGAATGGGAAAACATTCAAGTTGAGTATACAGGCATTTGCTTGCAATGACAAGTTCAGCAACTGTTTTGTACAGCACACTGCTGCCACCTTTAGCTATAATGGTTAAATATAAAAAAACGAATCATGCAGTACAAGCAATGAAACGAAAACCTTCTCGTCACCTCGACTGGTTGAAATGTACAATGGTGGAGTTCTAAGTTATCACAGGATCCTTCATGGCCCCATCTCCATGTTCCACTCTAGAAAAAGAGACACAGACATCAGGCCTTGATCAACCTATCTGAAAAGTAGTTAAATTACCACAACATTATTGAGGCATCTGACAATAAAATTATAGTTCTCACAAAAACCCAAACCTGTCACATCTATCAAATGATATAATTATCAACGTTTTAACAAAGTGAAACCACTGGAGGGCTTTCAAACTATTCAAGAATGCCACGTTATTAACAAAAATTAAGATCACTTAAGATAACGGATTGGTAGCCCACACAGGTTGTGTAAGCTTTAACTACCTTGCCATGTTCAATGTTAACTGCATTTTATGCTTTGTCGTATAGTCTCGCCTTTAACTCATTGTTCGGCCCATATGCCAGTAAGTTAAACTGGCTAACTCAAAATTCACCTGCAACTTTGTTCGGCTAAAACGTTAGCTGGAGTCGTGCTATCTTGCCTTTACCACAAAAGAAGTGATGCTATCCGGAAAAACATCTAGATAGTTTGCATTAGGTGAAAGTTATCTGATCGTATATTTAACAAAACTTCTCAGCTTATTCTAGCCTAGCCTTATATGCTCTTCGAGATGTAAGCGGATGTGACTACCCTTAATACAAAAAAAGAAATATATATATCTATATATATCTATATATATATAGATATATATATCTATATATATATATATATCGAAATCACTAGAAAGCAACAGCTCATGTCAACATGTTAGCGCAACATCAGCTAGTGTCAACACTGTTTCCCAAAACATCATCAATGTCGCTTGACTATTTATCTTCTTTTTACATTTAAGATATATGAACACAGAATTACCGTAATAATCCAAAAGGAAAATAATTACATTTCGCGAGTCTGTTCATTCTGTGTGCAATACGTATTTAGCTAACCCTAGCTAACATTAATGTTATCATTAGCAAGATTAATGTTAACTTCACTTTAGCCTTGGACCGCAAATGCAGCTAACACTCAGCTAGCTTGTTAACAATAAATCTGTCCACATCCAACCAGGCAGACTTACATTAGTTGGGTTACTCCTTTGTTGAAACACAAACTAGCTAACGATACCTCGACTTAAACTATTAATGCCCTGTGTATATCCCGCATTACCCGGTGTAAAACAAAGGGCCTTCACTGATTCCTGTGGCAGGATGCTAACTAACCAAGCTAACATAAACCTTCACGCTTTGGTACAGTCTGCTGCTGGGAAAACAACGGCGGCTAACTAGCGGCTAGCCAAAGCTAATCCCTGCAGTGATGCTCACAAAAAGTTTAAAAAGACAAGGTGACGGCGTACCTTTCAATTTCATACTTCCATATATATCGGATAACGCATATAGCTTTGTGTCACACTCGCTCCTTTCCCCCTGGGTTACTTTAAACTCTTTTTCACTCAGTGTCTTCACAAGGCTTCTTTGTCCAATTTATATCTGTGCTAGCTTACATCTGTCTAGCTGGCTGGTAGCTTAACGAGCTAGAAAATATATCTATTGCGCATGCGTCAAGTTTGGAGAACATCCTGGTCCCTCTCATTTTTCAGTTGATCTAGACCAGTACTTCTACTACTACTGTCGTCATAATAATAATAATAATAATAATGGTAATAATAATAACAATGATAATAATAATACAAACGAATACATAAATAAAATTAATAGAATATAATATTAGGCTGTGTTAATTTTGTTTCTTTTGACCTGGTTCCAAAATCAGTAACTTTGAAGTGGACCAATCAACGACATATGTGCTTTTATTTTACTGCTTACCTCTACATGTCTAAAAAAAATATGGAATAAGAGACTTTTAACTTTTTGTAAATATTGTTGCATATTTGTTATTTTGGTATTGACGGGAAAAATTTCCATCACTCGCCAGACTAATGTATGTGGGATGTCATGCACTCTCCTCCTCTGTAAATAAAGAGATTTACTGATTTACTAGAGTACTGATTTTTGTATGCATTCATTCAGTTTACACATGAGGGTCCTCATATGGGAAGAAATGCAAACAGTGCATATGTGGGGAGGAAGTGTGCTCATCATCTGCCCATTATATGCCCGTAAAAGCCCATCTTCACAGGCTACAGACACAGAAAATATATAGAAAGAAAGGATCTAGATATTGTGCAGCTTACACGATAGATGAAACCCCCAACTGCAGCTCATTCTCAGCCTCTGTCTCTTCTGCCGGCTTCTGATGTTTCTCGTCTAGCAAACACAAAGCAGCTTGGGGTAAGTCATTCTCTGAAACAATACTCCATAAAGACTCCCTGTAGGCCTGTGATAACTAATTCCCTTTCAGATGGATGGACACTGTTCTGCACAATGAGCAATAAATGGCTCCTCTGCACCAATCAGTCTACATTCATGGACAAAGTACAGTACAGTCTTTGAATTTTTGCACTTCAGAGTGACAACAAACACCAAAACACCTAGGTAAACCAGTTTTGGTTTGGTCAAATATGTTGTAAACACAGCAGCAAAATGTCACATTTTGATACTAGAGCCCACATCAAATGTCTTTAATATCATAGCGATGATACAGTGACCTATCTTAAGGTAGAAGGGATGGATGATAAGATCACAGTTGAAGAGATAAAGGCATACTTATCGGGAATTTAAATCAGTTTAATTTAAGGGCAAGGAAACAGGCTTTGCTGAATGTGTCCACAGACTGCATAGTCCAACAATCCAAGAATAGGAAAGCTCTGGAATAATCATTTAATTGTATTATATCTGCCAGTCTTTTAAAAACATTGAATTAGTGGGCGTGCAGCACGGTGTGTGCACCTGGAGCATTACACCTTTCAATACACGATTCAAAGCTTTTTTTAAAAATTTTTTTAGTCTTATTCTTTTATTCTTAGTACATGTTTGGCTTCAGAATGAATAGCACTGAATACCTATTTTGTCCTATTTGACATGTTCATCAAGTATGAATAGGCCTCTGCATGAATATTTCCTTAAACAATGGCTGTGACAGTCCTTTACCTCCAATATACAATACTGTTCTAATTAAGAGGATCTCAAAAGACCACTGATATCATCCCTGACAAGAATTCAATGCCTCCAGTGATGAAGACTGATACAGACAGAACTTATGAGCGGGAAGAAAAAGGCTACAGTGACAAGACGAGCCTCAGTGACCTTATCAGAACATGGTCATGGAGACGTTGAGAGAAAAATGGAGTCTGACTTTGGTCACACTCTTTTTTTTCCCCCAGTGACTTGGAAATAGAGTCATAATACTAAACAAAGGAGATGGTAGAAAAGCCTATAGATTCCAGTTTCATCTAATTTGATTTATATTAAATCTAAGTCATAAAATACATGGTAATACCCAAACGCTGAGTAGATGGATATGGAAAATAGCTATTAGTTGATCAGATTATCAGTGGTCCTGAAGAAAGTTCTTTATTCACAGGAGTTTCCTATTGTGAAAGATGAATCCATCTTTTCTTCTTCTGTTCTTCTGAATTAAGTGGAGTGAGTGAGTATTTTGTGAAATGCTGGTATTTTAGTTTTAGTTCCATGTGTTCACCTGGCCTGTCTACATCTACATCGATATGTTTTCAGTGCTGCTTTTATCTGCCAGTCTGTTGTCATTAGAAAAACATATCCCTCTGTCTCTTTAGTGATTGATTTATCTGTGGATAACTGTATCATTTTGGCACAAAATTGCAATGTTGTGCCAAAATGTGATTACTGCGATTACTGGGAATCTTATTACTATCTATCATCAATGGGAAAAAAATACTACTAAACATCAAAATTAGGCCCGAAACACTGCAAGAAGCTTTAACATGTTTTAGTAGTGGATGTTTCATTTGAATAAGACCATGTAGCATGATGGATCTAATCCCAACTTAATGAAATGCCAATAGTTCTGTTGGCTGTCATTAACTTTGTCCATTGACTCACCTTGAATCTCCTTGCCAAACTAATCACACTGGTTGACAGAAACTGTATGGAATATTTCATGAAAAATATGCAAAGTGGAAAATTACTTTCCTAAGAACATATTTTTTGTCTCTGTAACACCCAAGGTGTCCTTTACCTCATGCCACAGTGCATTAGAATTTGATGTAGATTTGAAATATGCAAACCTCTCATCTATTACTAAAACGTATAACTTGTGACATATATATAATCAGTTGGTTAGAAACATAAGAAGTTAGAAGAAGTTGTTGTAAGGTTTAGCATGTTAAGAAAGAAGACGAACACCACGTTGTCTCATGGAAACATAGTCTATACTGGTATCTTCAAAATGAGGTTGTGGACAGCAAAGTACAGCAGCAGCGGGAGCTGAAGTACAGCAGCCTCTCTGTGTCTTGCAGTACTGCAGATTTTGCACATGGGCTGCTAGTCCAGATCCGAAGTGCTCATAATCCATGGACAGATTTCTGAATAACTTCATAATACATAATGAGCTTGATCCATAGTACAGTAACAATTGTGTTGAATGTGTCGTATGGTTTCACACAGAAGACAGTAGTTATGCACTGGAGATTTACCTTTTTGAAACGCATTGAGAATCCAAACCTTCAAAAACAAAAAGTTAAGGTTTGACTAAATAAAAGTCCAATTGTGTGTTTGAATCTTTAACACAGCACCACTCCCAGTGTCCATATTCAAAATGTGCAGCTCCATTGAGCCTGGGCACTGGATTGGGACACTTATACTTAGTTGTAATCACTGCAAAAGATTTTAAAACCTTCCCCTTATGTGCTTGACCCTCCTTATAATGACAAGAAATTTTACCTCCTTCAGAGAGCTGGTAAGATTCAGATAACTGAGCTGTTCAGTGAACAGTAATACATATAATAGGATTTCTGGACTGCTATGCGTTATACTTTGTGAAATAAAAAAAAAGTAATAGGCCTAAAAAACTCCCTTTTAGAAAGTAAAATTACACTGTAATGTCTCTCTCTGTCTGCCAATAATTACACAGTGTGAGTGATTCTGTCATGGCCTGAAAACTGAGACCTATTTAAAAATATGACAATTCAAAACTACATTTGCAAAATTTGTGATGAGCCAAATATCTTCAGTGTTACAACACCAGAGTTTAACACCAGAGTTGGCAGAAAATTAACTGTGATTGGACTGCATGAGGGTGAGAGTAATGAAACTCCAAACAAGATTAAATTACACTTGTTTCCATTTTCGTTCTTCTTAATTAAGTGCTTTCCATGTTTTCCCTCCCAACAATCTTTGAGCCTTTTCAGGATTTTTGACAGGCCTGATTATGCAGCACGAAGCAGCTGCTCTGTTGCGAAGATGTCCATTGACAATTATTGCTATTCTTCATAGCTCATTTCCCATGGAGCAGTGAGAGAAATTGCACACTGGCTCCATGTTATTAATAGTGCCGCTTGGTATGGAAATGAGACACTAATTTAACCAAAATGTGCATTTTTTTTCTGGTTTGATTATCAAATGAACTATGACATTCTTGAGAAATTGAATCACAGTTATTAGTTTTAAGATTAATACATTCCAACCGCATCTTCCATATTTCACTTGATTAAAGAGAACAAACCTAATGTGATAATATGTTCATGATTCTTTGTGCATTTGACAAGCTGATCTTCGGTTGAACCAGTTGTGCACATTTGCTTGTTGTGTCTGTGTCTATGTTGCTCATGTGGCAGAATACAGTTACATCTGGTTGATCATACTGTTATTGGGCACCGATAATCTCACAGATTTGAAGTAACTTTTAAGCTTCTTTTGTGAAAGAGTTTTTTTTTTTTTTTTTTTTTTACAGTTTAACAGTAACAGTTTTTCCTCACGGGATGACTAAATGTACTACAAAGGCTATAATTAAATGACAATACAAATTATAAATATTAAATGAAAAAGTCAAATGTAAATTATTTAATGTAATCTAATGAAAAAAAAGTCTAATTGAGTGGCTGAAAAGTTTGAATGTTTGTGCATTTAATACATATTGAGTCACAATCCTGTTAGGTAAACACATATCAACAGTGAACTAGAAAACTTGGTCAGTTCACTATACACAATGTCTTTCATATTATCCATATGCCTCTACAGTGCATTTCATGCAGTATTAGGACAATGAAATTATGTTTTGTTGTGCTACTATATACTCGAGCACAGTGGTTTTTAAAACAACAATGACAATAAAGTGGCAAATTATAGCCTTGAATGGGAAGGCTTTTACAACCACATTCAGTGGAACAGTAAATTGTCGCTCTTTCTGTCCCTTAATTTTAAGAAACCAAAATTTAAAAGACGAATGAAAAAGAAATTTGGTTACAAATCATTTGCAGTAAATAAGTAAATAAGGCACTTGATGCTGATACTTGATACCAAAAAAAATTTAGATGAAAGAATTTAGATTTTAGCATTTACATCATAATTAATTTTAGAGGAAAAGTGAGATGTGACAAAGGTCACAAATGTAATGTCATGTGGAAAAACTGGCCACTTTTTTAAACGTTAGCCGTGGCAAAATGAGGCTCTGATATCTGAGCAGGCACCGTTGAACAATCAGCGTCTCGTATTTGTAAACAACTTGCTGTCTGTCATGTCAGAAGTGTGGCTGATTGGGTGCGAGAGCTGAGGTAGGAATAAGACATCATGACTTGATGACGAGGCGTCTCATTTCATTTCTCAAGCAGGGAGCTCATGATAACCTGTCGTTCTTCTGGTCTGCTACACCTGCACACTAACTGGTGCTGGAACTGGCTTCTTCCTGACAAGCTCCTGTCTTCTCTGCCCTTTCATCTCCTCACTCCACAAAAGAGAGTTTAGAAGTCTTTTATCTATGCCTGGGGGTACAGTTCCTTGTCTGCCAAGAGAGGAATTCAACCAATTAAGCCTGTGGTACTATGCTTATGAACCATGTATCACAGGAAGGGCTCTAAGTGTTTTTCAGTATTTCCTTCTGCATAATTGGCAAACCTCTTGTGAGTCACAGAAAACTTAAATAATAAAAATTTAACACAACCTGTTGTTTTACTGTATGTAAATGTGGGTAGTCTCAAGGTTGTGATCTGCATTCTCATGACTAAAAAAATTGGTTGCTCCCTTGACACCAGAATTTCATTCTTGAAAACAGGATTAATCTAAAAGCAAGAAGTAATAGAACATTTTTCTCTCATGCCTGACTTTGTTAAGCAGGCTGACAGGTGTAACATCACATAAAGATCTTGCCAACGGGAACATCGTGGAAGCCCAGCAGTCTAAAGTGCATATAATCCTGACCTGCTCGATTCGAGGCGTTGCTCTCTCTCTTTGCATTCCCCTGTTACTCTCTACTAATAACTATCCAATGAAGGTGAAATGCTATTTAAATCTTGCCTTAAGTAACATTTTAAAGCTTAATATATTCCTCTGTGGGATGGTACTTGAAATGCTCTGAGCTCTCTCCACCCCACTCTTTCTCTCTCTTGTATTCACTCCTTGTATATTGCATTTGCAAAGCACAGAGTTGTGTGCTGAAAAGATACCCAGCATGGATGCATTACTGAGAGACTGTCGGTGAGCAATTGCTGATCCTGGGGAGTGATAAAGAAAGCTGGGCTGTCTGAAACCTAAGAAAAAAAAAAAGAAGCTGGAGAGAGTCATGGAGCACATAGACCAGGAAGGTCACCAGCTGCCAAAGAAGGGCCAGATCATGTCCAGAATGTCCTCAGCTTCTCCTCTATTTACTGACACTAATGACATTGGGAGCCTGCGGTGGGGGAGTGTATCAGTAGAAAGAAGAAGTATGTTTAGGACAAAGAAAAAAACTGCAGTCTGAGACAAATGAACGCTGATTCGAAATCGTGACACAGTGATCTTGGCCTTTACACACGAACACAAGTGGATTGATTAGAAGATATGCAAACGTGATAATCCGCTGGACATCCTCACTATCGCTACCTTCACATATGGTCATTTTAAGGACGCGCTTATCTCTGGCACCAGAATTTACCATGCTAATAGATTTATTTCCTTATAACCCTTGAGAATCAGCCCCCCGCCCCACCCATCCATTTGCATTTGTTTAGGTATGCATGTCCAAAAGTCACATTTACTGAAGTGAGAATTTTACATTAAACTTGTGGAGCGTTAGTATAAAGCTTCTCGACTTACTGTCAGAGGTGCCCAGTGTGTTTCATAAATCATTATTTTCAACACGGTTTTAAATTCATCATACCTACTCTTTCAGTCCTCTGTTTCCTTGGGATTTGACAGACAATTGGATCTGATTTTGGATCTCTGCTCTTGTTCTAGCGACCAGATTTTCAGCAGTGTTTAGTCAGTTGTTTATGTGCAGGCTTCCCCCAATCACACTTCTAGGCAGGTGCATGGCTGCCCTCCACAAATTATGTCCAGGATAATTTCATATTGATTAATGCAGATGCGTTCCTCTTGGCTCTCATACCCTACCTGCAGTCTATTTGGTATAAATTACTGAAGCCATTTTGCTGCACAAAGCCAGCCCTCTCCAATAAGGTGCTGGCTCATGTGTCGACTGGGGCCCCCAAACTACCCCTCTGCCTGCAGGAACCACTAAAGCTTTTAATTGCCTTCTGTGCAAATGGTCCTTATGCACTTGATAAAGTATCTGGAAAGTCAGGCACGGGTTGGTAGAGGCTTAGGGGAGTCTGTGCACTTGCGGTATGTGCGAACGAGATAGAAAGTGTGTGTGAGAGATAGGGAGAGAGAGAAAAAGAGAACGATACAAGTGTATAGATAGTGAGACTTAGTGATGGCTGGTTGGTGAATCCTAGCCATTATATTACAACCTTTATGAGCATGGTGTTAAAGTTACCCTTTATGAGTGCAGTTAC
Source organism: Toxotes lorentzi (assembly GCA_037833715.1). Lineage (NCBI taxonomy): Eukaryota > Metazoa > Chordata > Actinopteri > Toxotidae > Toxotes > Toxotes lorentzi. The sequence goes on along the minus strand of JBBMJY010000007.1, from coordinate 16,449,930 downwards.
CGCTCAGCAAAACACTTGAATAGCCCAGCTAGTGGCCCACAGGATTATTTCCTTCTGTGTACATTCTCTACAGTAGAGTGGCTGATAACCCTGGGTAAAGTGATAAACAATCAAAGTGCGGCTTCAGTGGAAATGATTGCATTCTGTACCCTGCCCGAGAGATGGGGGCCATTATTAACGTGGGTCCTGTCCTGACAATGCTATTTTCTGGAAGGTAATTGCAGATTCAGATCTCTGAGAGAGCCTGACTGAGAGTAAATGCCACCTCTTTAATTATGGTCTCCTCCACGTCTCCTCTATTGAGCCGCGGAGATGTCTATCGCTCCACGGGATCCAGGGCAAAATGACTCTAATGGGAAATGACCAGTGTCTGGGAAGCAAGCTCAGATTAGAAGCGACGTTTCTAATTGATGGCTAAAGAAATCCCTGGCCGGATGACTGGGAAAAGTCACTTTGGAGCAAATGTAATTGGAGTGATTGGAGTTCTAACAAGAATCTGTGGATAATCTCTCCTGATTCAAGCTTGTGCAAACGCAGACAACAAGCTCAACAACAGGCCATGCAGCATGGACAAAAGTCAGAGTCAGTTTGACAACCCTTATGCTTCACACTGTATAGGGCCAAGGTGACATACAAGGTTTAACACAAGGTGACATGTAGGGTGGCTATGTTTGGGACCATCTGAGACCACAGTGGAAATGATACACTAATATCTTACAAATGTAACAACAACATTTAAAGGGTTTTAAAGGAGACCTACATCACAAAAAAGTGTTGTTACAGATATGTTATGAACATGCAGCCATTTAGACGTGAATTGTCTTATTCGTATTGACTTTAACAGAAACACGAATGTTGTTATTGCTCATGGTTTTTAAATATCCCAGATTAAATATCCCAGTGTGTGATGCAATACGTATAATGCAATATCATGTATTTGAACTGGAGCTCCATGGTAGAACCATGGCTCTTACGCCATTTCAGACATTTTCATGTAGATCTCTTTTATTGAATGCCTCACAATAACTTGTAGTGTCGGCTAAACTAAAGTGACACGGAGCAGCTACATGTATCAGAAATTTCTACTGAAAATTACAACTGAGGTTAATTTTGTAATATTGCTTTAATATTTGCTCCTTTGTAGGAGCAAATATTGCAAACCGCAAAGCCCCCCCTTTTTTTTTTACCCCACATGATTTTCAATAGTTTACAAGAGGACACTAATTAGACCATTTAATGAATACAGCGTTTGTGGTTTTCCCATTGGTGTTTGTATGTAAGTAAATAAGCCAAGGCCAGAAAGAGCGAGTCTACCATTAATCTTTGAAGACATGAATGCAAAGGATTTCACAATCACTGCATACCACTGCCTCACATCATTAATGTAGAAAACCATGAAAAGATCTTTGTCTATAATATGGGCTTGGTTTATTAATGATAATATTTCAACTCATATATGATTTCTATTACTTCTGTTATTATGATTTTCTTGTATTAGGCATGTATTTATATCTGCAGTAACACCTTGTACAGCTACTGTGTCACTAGACCTTTAAGACAGTCTGCAGGCTGTTGTTTTGTGGATGTTCACCGGCTCTTGTATCCATCACTGCTTTCTGTCAGTGGTAACAAATTTGCTGCTCTTTTCCGACTGTCCGGTCATTAGTTGACATTCTGGTGCAGGGCAACAGGATCTCTGAGGTTCTCCAACTGGTGCGAAATGTTGAAATGACAAAGTAATAACAACATCTGTCTTATGTCCAGCGGTATTGACATAACATTACAGGTACCAAATTGTTTGTGTTGTGAAGTGTGTCTCGAAGATACCTCAAGCTTATGACTCTTAAAGCTCCAGACTGTGTCATGTTTTCGAGAGCTGTTGGCTGACGGTTGGCTAGCAGACATATATAAAATGACGTGACTGGATTTGACCGGATGACAATGTTTGCTCCGATATTTGAGCGGCTTAAAAGTAATCTATGCAGGATTTTTATGTGAAAACACTGTGGTGGAGAAGAGACTCTTCACCCAGTTAAAAAACATGTCAAAGCTGTTTATACAAATGAAATTCCATTGTCCAACCATGCAATTTATCTGCACCCAGTAGTTTCCAACCTGGAGGTCAGGACATCTTCAAAGGATCACAAGTGAAATCTGAGAAATCACTAGACAGTTCACAGTTTGCTACACAGATTGTCCAATCATAGCAACCATAGCCAGACACAGCATGTCTGTCAAGCTTTGGATTTCTCTAAATGCTGAAGCGGTGTACATTGGGCTGTTGTAAGTATGTTGCAACCTAAAAAATTTGAAAGAGATATCCTTTTGAAAATGATTGCATGTCCAGCTAACCAGTTCACTAGCTACAGTGGTGGGAACCTAACCCAGAATTATTTCCAAAACCAAAAAGCATTTTATTATCTAACTACATTACTTTAATGGGTCACGTTAAAAAAGTCACATTCACAATTGTGCATCCGCAGTGTATTATATTCTCAATGTGCAAAAAATGTGTTTCAAAAATGAGTACAAACAAAGAATAAAGCAAAGGAAAAAATCACAATGTGGTCAATGAAGCGATAAGCTGTATCACATATGCAGCTGCTGTGGATCACAAGTAGACATTGCTTTATTTTAAGGGGTCACAAGCCGAGGAGGTCAGGAACCACTGTCCAACTGTCAAACCAATAACAATCAGGCCTCCTGAGAAAATGTGACTCATCAACAGTAGTTCAGTTGCTTCACTCTTTGCCACTCTTTCATTGGTTTCCTTTAAAGCATAACAAAGCAGGGTTAACATGAGTGTGCTGTTTGCTGACGTCACCAGGATCTCTGAAATCCGAGGTCAAAATTTTGAAATTTACCCCTCGCTGCCATTTGTAGAAGTCGATGTGCAGCAAGTTGCCGCGTGTGGCTTTAATCAATCGAAAGTGCCCCTCAGCCTGCTTCCAAAACTGAAATAAGTGAACTCTGCTTCTCACATACATATTTTGAAATTATTCATTCACAATTCTACTTGTTCTCAAAGGTCAACATTCACGTCTGATTCAGTGTGTATTTACTGACCTTGTCACCTACTTTGTATTGTGTGTGGACAAATGAATTAAGATTCAAGAGCCCCGGTAATGGAAAAGTGTTTTAATTTCCCCCTGACATTAAGATGTTGTGCCTCATAGGCATTTGGTGGCACATTACTCGGCGCCTGCTCTCTGGCTCTGCCATTGCCCCCCATGTTCCACTTAAACACTTCAATCACAGCAAAAGATCAAAGGAGCTGTTAAACTAATCAAGTGGAGACACAAGAGATGAAACTCCCCCTGTATTCAGTGTTTTTCCTATTAGCACTCTTCCTCCCTCTCTCCCCTCCTATAACCCTATTAACGAACACTGTAAATTCAAAGAGGAGGTTTGCTGGCTCAATTGCCTGCAACATGTATAGAGCAAACAATGATCCTAAACAAATGGGCGTGTATTCTCTATGAGCTGCATTATTGAACAAGGAGCGAGAATCATCTTGGGAGTGTTCTACCTCTGCAGTGCTTGGGGAGCAACAATTTCACCGTCATCCTCTGCACTCGACACACAGTAGCATGTACTACCTGTATAATACTGCATAGAATGAACTTACAGCTGTTACTGGTGACAGCTCCATTAAAACCGAATGCATTTCATTCTGCAACAACCAGCCAGCAATTGAATCCGATCAAAAAAAAAAAAAAAAATGCATGTACTTTCTGGTATTATTAAATTCTAATGATACAAATAAAACCATAGGCAAAAATGGGAAAAATGAAATGATCATATCTGACAGTAATACATTCATAGAATTCAAATCTATATCTCATCGCAGACAGCAAGCTTGAGAAGTGAAAGGATTCCTCTGTAAAATAACCTGAGAAGACAGGACCCAAACTGAATCTGAAGCTGTATGGTTTCATAATAAAACACTCAGAGGTTGAAGGACAGTCTATAGCAGTCCTTAGGAGTCTATACGCCAGCTTAATAACACTCTGGTACAGACCCTCTGCCACTTTTCACTAGCTCTGAAAAGGCTGCCATATTGGATAATAACTTGTTATCAAGCACCTGAAAAAGAGGTATGTTTTGTAGAAAAAGGTCAGGGGGTGAGCTTCCTTTTATTTTCTCCCAGAGGAAAACAATCTCAGAGATCTAACACATCTCATTTGCTGTTAATTCAAAAAAAAAAGTTTAATAGAGGTCTGCAGAGGCAGAGAATCCCAACAAACCCAACAAAGCATGTGACCATTTTGCAACCTTAACACAAGCACAATATAAATTAGATCTGGGTTCAGTAATTCTCATAAACTCCTGAGTATTGTGCTACATTTAATAAAGCAGGAGATGTGCTTTGTATATTTCCTCCATGGTGCAGGCCATTGCTCTTGTGCACAGTAGCACATGATGACATCTCTGAAAACCGTTCTCCTTTTGAGAGCTTCATCAAGCCCAGACTTATCATTTGTTTCAAGTGTGACCTATATACTGATATCTTCTGCCAGTGTAAGAATTCATTTTGGTTTAATGCGGAAATGTAATGTACTGGAAAAAAGGGTTAATTTGACAGGTCTTTACGTTTCAATCACTAATTAAGTGGTTTCATTTAGAAGCCTAAACAAAGCAAACAATCAGTGAATATATGCTGTTGAAGAAACAAACATCTGCAGCAGAAATGAAGCAATTAATGGTGAAATGCAGAAACCCATTAGTTTAATGGGCAACAAAATAGAATAGCGCCTAGGGTGTTTATGCCATTGTCCGTTTGTTTGTTTTTACTGATGATAAATGTGTCTGCATTAATAATATGAACACAGTTCTGCTTTGTATTTTTAGTTGGTTTCTTAGCTCTGTTATCATAATTGCAATATTTGTTCTATTATTGAATGGTGTGTGGACGAGATTAATTCATTCATGAAACACTTTAAACAATTAACAATATATTGCATTTCTAGCTCTCATGGAAGGCTTTTCAGGACACTGTCTTCCATTCTAAGAAGCCTGAAAACAATAATTAAAAGCAAAAAAGAAAGTACATAGAAGAAAGAGAAGTTTCAATCTGATTATAGAGGAGGGAAAGTAGCTCCTGACAAGGCACATAAACTCTTTGGAGCTCTGCTTTGAGTCTCCTTCTGCCAGTCCTTTCACAAGGAAGTTAATGATGCTGGCAAGAAGATGAATCACCTCAGACAGCACACAGAGCAGCTCTGACAAGTGAGCACCGGCGAGTCTGACACCTGCAAGTACCAGAAGAAAGACTAATAGTCATGTCAGCTGCTACCTGTAGGAGTTGAGCTATGTCTGTCTGTGCTGAAAGAAACTGTCCCTCTTATCGGAGGTGAAAAGCAGCCTGAGGGATATGGCTGGTTGGACTTTAACAAAACACAAAGTCATGTAGGCCGATGAGAAGAAATGCTGGGTGACTTTTATAATAGATTTCAAAAGTAGTTTTAGGAAAAGTATTTGAGTCATGTAAAGTCCAAAACACATTTTAATTAATTTATTTTTTTATGCAAAATAGCTTGTTAGTCTGGTAGCAACAACGATGAGCAGCCAAACTCTCACATCTGAGACCCTGTCCTGTAGATTCATTTGCACTTTGCAAAATTAAATCTAAAAGTGACTCTAGATCAGCAGTGAGTAAAGTTTATCTCAGAGGAAGCTTGACTCACAACAGCTAAAGCTGCATTTTGTGCATTAAGAATATTTTAGTGTAAAGTATGACAGATGGGTAAACATGGATGTGCTGTAGTTTATCTTCCTCCTTACCCATCAGCAGGTCCCTCATTACAAGTCTACAACGCACAAGATTCAGTGAAGAGGAGATTGAAGAAGAACTATCTTAATATATCAAGTAATGTATGTCAGGCTGAAGTCAGTAAAATAATAATAAAGATTCAATGAAATGTTGTAAGAGCCAGACACAGAATCCGAAATGCAAAGAAACCTGTGTGTAAGAGGTGTAAGTCATTTTAAATGAAATAGAGTAAATTCATCAAGTTGTTGTGGTTATCATCATGCTAATTGATGCGGTTCAAAAATACCGACATGCCTATTTAAAGCACTTGGCTGTGTGTAGTTGATTGTGCTACGGTCACACAGTGGAAGCTGTAGTTAGAGGTAGTGGTGGTTAAAGGTAAACAGAGAATGTGACAACTCCAACGACAGCTCAGAAAACAAAAAGACAACGTGATAAATCCTTTGCAATGTGTTGCTACTCTCCACACATTTACTATTTGTTTTAATGTTAAATGTTGTCAAAGACCAAAGATGTGTAGTGACTGATGAAGACTTTGTCCGTGATAGTTTAAAAATTTAAAAATAAAGAAGCTTAAGCAACATAAATGGATGTGCATACACCTCCCTAAGGGAGATTAGACATACTTTGTAAAATTAGAGTATAATAGCTTTGACACACAAGTACATGACAAAAATCATAAAGCATATACAGTGAGCAAGAACATTTGCTCACAGTCTTAACATGCTTATTTGTGTATCTATCTATCTATCTATCTATCTATCTATCTATCTATCTATCTATCTATCTATCTATCTATCTATCTATCT
>JBBMJY010000007.1:16426456-16438709 GCA_037833715.1 Toxotes lorentzi | reverse complement strand
TATATACAGTTCTCCAGGGTCACGACTCAAAATGACTTCATGAGACTACATTGTGCATACATAAAGTCAACATAAAGTCGTTGCTTACTAAAGAAAACTGTGCAACAACAACACTGAGAGGGAAAAGTCTGACACTCGTGGCAAAGTGGGACCACACCATTTGCACCAATTTACACGTTTTTCTGTTTCTAACCATACCTGTCATCAGTTTGTCTAAGCCAAAATTCCATCATTAATTTGTCATGTTGCAAATGGTAACACTTCCTATGTCATGCATCTGCTCCTTAGTGATGTCACTGGTTGTGCCAAGTGTAGGGGGGTGGGTCTTTGGTTTAATAAGTTGTGTTTAGTATTTGTTCGTCATTACTATTGTATTAAAGGCTTGCTGGTACTGATATTGTTTACTGGTGTTCTCATTTACGTGTTTTAAGTGAGTGACTGAGACACCCCCTGATTTAAATATGGTTGTACCTAAGCTGATTGTTCAGTAAACTGAAGGGCCTATTTAAGGCAAGTGCGCTTTATCAGCCAAGGGAGGGATGTTTGTGTAACTGTGTGCTTATAATCATACTGTTTGACCTGAGTTATCCTTAGCTGAGCCAAGCTTGCAATTCAGTTGTTTTTTTGTTTTTTTTTTTGCTTTACAATTTTGTTTCATGTGCATTTTCGGTTGTCCTGAGAAAGTCACTGCTTGCTGGTCTGCTCACTACCACCTTCTGATATCCTCTGGCCAGACCTCCTCACATTATTCAGCTTTGGTTTGCATTTGTATCACAAGTTTTTTTTTGCTATAATATTTAAATGTAAAATAACACTGGAATTAGTGAAATGAACTTCTGAAGTGCCTCTTTAAAATAACGAAAACCCTTAAGAGGAGGATGTGAAGTATTGGACAACTAAATTACGATGTGTTGAGTTATAAGCTTCCTGCACCCTTCCCTTTCCGTGCTCTTCCTGTGTCTGTGGTACAATAGGTCAGGTCATATTTGAATTCTGGTTTTACTTAGTTTGCTAATGAAATGAAGAATGAAAAAATGCAGCAGGGCCTCTAATGACCTGCACTGAATGTCAGCAGGGACAATAAATTAAAGCTGTGACACACAGTAGCATGCTGACCCAAACACGTCTGCCTTCGAATCAAGTGCAAGTCATCAAACAGCTTCATTGCAATTTGTACACATTAAGTCACTGTTGTTTGACGTACTCAGCTCTCAATACTAGTGCTGTGTCTTGGCTAAACTCAGGACCGAGTACTCTTGAGAAATGCATGTCTTCCATGGAGCTGTTTGACAAAACAGTCCCTTTTCATCATCATGCGCTTATGTTTCTCCATGCAAGCTTTACTGAAGGCATCCAGCAGGGCTGATTCAATTGCCCGAGACAACGTTAAAATGCTACCTGCATCGCTTTGTGAAATCAGGAGCTGCTGTAAATGTCTTTCCATCTTACTATCTTTTCCAGCTTCCAGTTTCAATATAGACTTTTAATGTGCCATAAAAACATATGCATTTGTATTGACAGTAAAGTCAGCCATGAGCATGGCACCATTCACTGAAAGTTGTTTTTTCACCCATTCTCTATATTACCTTTCTTACAGCATAATCTTCATATGGATTAAACCCCGTCTATCAGATCTCCCATAAACTGCAACCTATTCTCTCACCCTTAGGGATCTATTGGGGCTCATTGAATAAATCTCAAACATCAGAGCAATCACTATCCAGGCTGAGAGGCATTCCTCTCTGCACTCTCAGTCTAGCAGCCGTGTTCCACTTCATTTGAGCCGACATCCGGCCGGAGAATGATCTGTGCAGCCAGAGGAGTCTTCCCAGCCATTTTGTGGGCGTCTGGACGTCCTGGGCTCCTCTGTATTCATTAGCAGGCTAGTCACAGCGGTGCGATGGAGCATATCCTCTCAGCAGGCCGCAGGGACTGTCAGCAGAGTGACGGAGACGGATCGCAGGTGGACCAGTGAGGAGACCTGCCATAGATTAACTCGTCTGCCAGCAGGGGGACTCCGTGGTACCATTTGTTTTCAGCTCAACAGATAATTTTTCTAATTAACCTTTAAGTGCATTGCTCTATGTTGCATTCACAGAGTTGAAAGCACCTGACAGACTTTTATTCCTGGGTGTTTACAAAATAGGAAATGTCCTCTCTTCTCATGTTAAAAAAAAAAAAAAAAAGACGAGCTCTTCAACTGTATCCTCAGCGTCAGCCACCGTAGCTCAGGGGACTGCGTACATTGTGTACACTCCAAAATGTCATCTTGGTTTTCCTGCAAAATAAACAATATATTGATCCAGCACATATACTGAGGGAGCTAGACATCACAAATCTGGATTGTCTGTGTTATTTAGCTGAGGGTATAGCAATCAACACTATGCCAGTGTTTCTCTCTGTCCACACCAATCAGAGTAGTTTCACACATTTGATCATTCTGAACAGGTGCTTCAAAGCTCTGAGAGGGAAAACAGCGCTCCACTCAACACTTGTCAACTCCAAATACTTATCATAGCAAAATGATGTTATTAGCAATGGAATGTGTGAAGTGTACTGATAAAAGACACAAAGACAAGGAGAAAAAAACTAGTCTGGCTCAGTCCAACAGTGCCAGCATCTGCCTACCAGCACCTCTAAAGCTCGCTAAATAACATGTTATTATTACATAATATGCCATTCATCTCCTTTGTTTAATTCATAGAAAAATCAAAGTGTAAAAGCGGCAGTTTTCCATTTTACAGGGGGTAATGTGCAAGACTATTTATTTGAGAGCAGTAATTACCTGGAGCCTCTGGTGCTTGTGCCAAGAAACAGTCCAGCATGTAACTCCCAGTAAAACACTGAATCCCCTCGGTTTCCAGTCTTTGTGCTAAAAAAGTAAGCTAGAAAAAAAATTTAAAAATTACATTTCCCAAAATGTCCATCTATTATTTCAAGAATTTAAGGACCTATTCATATTTATATATCCATGCATAGGCTATGAAGTGTATTTCAAACTAAACAAAGAGCCAGTGTTTATTTGTCTAAATCACCAGACTCCATTTTCGGCATTCTGTGAAAGTTTGTGGGTTCGACTTATCTCTGAGAGTATAACCAAGTGGACTCAGGACATTCAGTGTCAAACTTCATATTTACCATCAAATGTGGCTCCCAGGGCAAGAGACTGTCTCCTCTGCAAATAAATCCAACATGGCCATCCCAAGAAGATTTCCCCAAGCCTAGAGAGGTTCATGCTTTAGATTGAAAAATGTGTAATTCCATAGCCATCTGGCTCGAGAAAAGGAATTTAAGAGCTGCGTGGATGCCAACCCGATGCCACATCTTGGAATGGGCTATTGCTTTCCAAATGGCTCTGGGCTGTGTCCCCTTCCATGTATTTGTGCAATAGCATTAGCTTGTTTTCTGCTGTCTGCCCTCCCCTCTTCCAAAGTTTAAAAAGTAATCTTTTCTCAGTGCATGGCTGTTTTTTGATAAGGAATCTAAACTAGGCCAAGGACTCAGAGTAAAGTCATTGAACAGTAATTAAAGCACCCGGCAATGCTACAGTTCAAACTGTCTCCACCATGAGCTTTGAGATAGAAATCCATTCAAGGATTTGGAGAACCATTGTTTCACTTTCCTCATGAGTAAAATCATTTTCTTGCTTTTCTTTTTTATTTCTCTGGGAAGCTGAGTCTGTAATTAAGTGAGCTGAGTTATTATCAAGCCACTGGGGAGAACTGGAGAAGTGCTGCCTGATCACCTATAATGTGCAATGTCCACTTATTCAAATGAGTGGTGGTACGCTGGAGACAACGCTGTTGCTAAACCACCAGGACACAACAACTTCTGCTTGAAAACAATGTGAACAGTACTTTTCCAATTTTGTTATTTTATCCTTACAAATGCCCCCTACACAGGGACAACAGTCCTATTAAAATGTTTCATTCTGTGGGCGTTAAACATGCCCATCAAATTAAAGATATTTATTTTGTGACTTGCAGATATTTTACATTTTCTATATGTTGCAATGCAACACTTTTGTTTAATGTAATAGAACAGACATATCAGGGTCAGTTTTGTTGCCTAATATTAATACATGACCATTGTGTTTTACTGTTTAAACCACTATCTGTAATTTAATTGGTTCTGCATATAAGTCACATCGAGCACATCATAGAAATATCTTATATAATTAAATTTTAAATTTGAAAATAATTTTCACAATGTGGTCCGTTTCAGAATCCAACCACTGCCATGAAGTTCTGAAAGTCAGGAAAAGAAAAAAATAAAAATAAATAGGAATACATGCAGATCTGGAAAACAATGTGTGAACTAATATTCTCACCAATGGGACCACCATAGCCTTGTGAAATTCATAATCCCTCTCTGTAAGAAGATGATATTTGGCAGCCACCTCCATCTACTGTAACATCGTGCCTGTAGTCTTTTTGTTTCTTTAGGAAAGCCTCTGGCAGAGCATTTGAAGTTTTTAATCTGCCGCTCCAGAGACTAAGGTCACCTTTCGCAATCCCCCTCACTCTCTCTTTTATTTGCTCTTGCTTAGTTCTGGCAACCCTGCTATTTCACACACTATTAAAAGAAATCTGCTAATACAAGGAGCGAGGTCCTTGGCTTGTGGAATGGAAAATGATGGCATTTCTGAATTCTGTCCCTCTAAAAAGACCCTGGGCGTCTTGTGCAGGGTTTATGACCCTAAGATTAGTCACTTTTTGAGGCGGGATGTACTGCCCTAGGCTATTTCTGCCAGAAACTGATTTTCATATTGATGTGCGACGTTGAGCCCTCTCCAGTCCACATATTGGCTCATGCATCACCTGGACTCTGTAGCTGTCAAGCCTCAGTGATAGCAAGTGAAGCAGACAATTCCTCTGTTAATAAATAAACAAGTGAGACACTGCTAGTACATATTATATTGCTAAGGCTCGAGGCATCTGGCTACGCACTACACATTTCATTACCATTAACATTGCATGACGTTCAATCTCAATTTTGTCCTGATTTCCTTTCGCAAAGCATGATTATGACATTTTATGTATTACTTGCATGCTATCAAGAATGCTAATGAATAACTATACAATACCACCACATTCTGAGCTGCCATTACTTTCCCAGTGACCATTGTATTTTGCTCACATTTGTTTTTGATTTGGCTTTTTAAGCATCAGAAAATGGAATAAGAAAATATCGGCACAAACAGAAAACTGTGCCCCACTTGTACTTTTTTAGTTCTTCTTCTGTTTCATGTTCATATATAAGTAACATGGACAAACGACTGACACTGCCAACAGCAAGAGTAGGTAAAAAAAAAAAACAAAAAAAAAAAACATGCCATATACAGCAAAGGGAGAAAAAAAGAGCAGCTGGGGAATTACATGGAGCAGAGCTTTGCATGTATTACACAGCAGAAGACTAAGGAGAGATTATCCAAGGCCAGATGTGTCTCTCTCCAAGGAAAAAAACATGCCGTCCGCTAAGAAGCAGCCATATCCTGCCGCTGGTAAGCGTCAAGCAGCGGGGCGTTGGCGGTCGGCTGTCTGGAGCATCACGCCGGCTGTCTGTGAATATGCAAGATTTCAGGTTTAGGAAGCGGTCGCCTTTTAATGTTGTCAACACATCATCCATCATACTTTAGACAAACATTTACCAAGTTGACTGATTGACGGTAATGCAGCATTAGCCTCTGTTTGCTCAGAGGCAAATGTCATGCCTGTTTATGCATTTTCTGAGAGGGTAAAATGTGGAGTTCAAATTTGCCTGTGAATAGACCTGTGAAGCCATTTCCCAGCAAGAAGACGAGATTTTCTTGCACTGAACATGAGAGAGCATCACAGAACTGAACTCCTCTAAAACAGAGCTGATATATCACTCTTTATTCCTAATATCAACACACCCACTTTTTTTCTGGCTTAATTGTCAGGAGAAAACGTTCTTCAAGGAGCATCCCAAGGCAGCGATACCCTGTAGTTCATGAGCTATGACTCCAGAGCAAAAAAACCAGCATGCTTCTCTCACCACAGATTGCACTTTATTGAACCAGGGCTTGTCAGCATTTTTGGTGAGCTGGTAAAATATAATTGTGTCATCCTTTATAAAGCAGTGTTGGGGTGACAGCACCCACAGAAGCTTCATTACTCTGCTTTTTATTGGGGTGTGAAGAAGGGACATTCTCCTAGTGATGAATAACGTCTCTCTCGCATGAAGTCAAGGTAAAACACACTCACAGTGGTGGTGTGCTCCACTGGATGTACATGGATCATTTAAAAGGAAATCAATTCAGCTGAAAAATTACAGCTGGTTGCCATAATGGTTTTATCTGACGCCCATCAATACCTGTATTGATTTGCTAGTAGAATCGAACCTTCTGAGAACTGAGAAGGGGGAAAAAAATGCTGCACACACAAATATCTGAGCAAAGCTGGAACAAATGTAGCAAGGTGCAGACTGACATCTGTTAATCCATCATGATATTCTCCATACTGCTATGCAGCTCCAGATGCAGGGAAACCCAATCTAATTTAAATTTAAAACCTAAATCCCACCATGTTTTTGCTATAACGTCAGACACACGCATATGTTCAGAACTTGGTTGCCTGCTCATTTGTGCTGCAATCACGTTTTCTGCAGGAATATAATTGTTGATTTAAGCAATCCAACAATTCAGAAAAATTAGTGTGTGCAGAGGAAAAACTGAATACCACTGTTTGTGGTTCAGACTTCCATAGAAAATTTGCATAAGAAACACTGAACACAAATTTGCATTGATTCCTGCTGGTAGTCAGTGTTGCAAGGGAACTCCTCAAATTGCCTCTGTCTCTATTAGAAGTGAGCCATCCTCAGAGTGACTCCCAGCTTCTAAACGAGCTAGCAAACACCCCCATTCACCTGCACTGTGATTTATCAAGTTAAACAACTATCTTTATTGTGTTTGGGTTCTCACCAGGGCTGTAAACACCTTTTTTATGGATGGAAAACAGAACCGTTTGACAATTTAGCAGAACATTTCATTAGAATGGGTTTAGTAAGGAACACTGGCGAGGCGAAATAAAACGTAAGGACCCAGGGATCCTGATCGTAAGTTATTAAGGCAGAGGGGTCGCTCCGGGGACGCGCACTTTAAATAGAGCTCCAAAAAGTTTCCAACTTCATTTCCTATGCACAATCAAGCTCACACCCATGAGAGGGAGGATATTTAAGAGACAATGAATTGATGTGAGCCAGAAACAGCATTTAATAAAAGCACAAGACGAGATACAAGTTGATTAGTGCACTGAAGAATAATAAAGACAGAGTAGATCTGCAGGGAAATGTAAGGTCTTATGTTCTTTTTCTCATGACAGGGATTAAGTACAAATATCCCTGCTACTGGTATTAACTTCCAGCAGGATTCCTCTGTCATGATCAGTTTTTTAGTGCAAGTTCTGAATCTGTTCACTAACATAGCTGCAGGAGAGACAGACATCATCCTCAGTAATAACAGTAATAAAACACAGCTGATAACATCTGCAGGGTTCAACTGATAAGAGTTTTTAAAGGCCTCTGCTGATACAAATAGTCAGTATGGCAATATTCAGTATCTTTAATTTGGCCATTTCAAGCCAGGATACAATCATTTTATTAGTGTTTACAGATTTACATTCTCATCCCTTGCATGTAGAGAAAGAGAGACAGAGAGAGACTCTCAGTCATGATAACCAAACCAGTATATCAATCTAAGCTTAGTCATTTGAGCAAAAAACTTAATGAACAAAAAACAACTGACGTTGCATAAGGTTTTCTTGTTTTTTTCTTCCACATTCCACAACAGTAAGTGACAAGCACACCCCCAAACACAGCACCATGTGAGGGGCACTGGGGCGTTTGGTGAGGGTAAGCGTCACTGAGTGTAATTAAGGAGGATCTCACCCTCAGGAACTCTCCCGGTTGACAAAGTGAACAAGTGACAGTGACTCTTTTTTTATCAAATGAGCAAATATGGGCTTAAAAGAGTATGGCTTAGAGTCAATATCAACTTGTTTCTCAAAATTGTTATCACTGTTTGTCAGGCACATATAAAATTCTTCTGAAGTAGCCTATTTTTCCCTTCAACTTTTCCTCTTGACAGGAGAAGTTTCACAGTTGCAGCACAAAAACAGAAGGCCTAACCTAGAATATATAATTTATGAATTCATTAATGTCACGTGTAATCTGTAATTGATCAAGATACTGTGTGAACAGAAGGGGTCAGTTAATGGCATTTTTGGTCTGGTTTTATCTCTCAAACTTTTGGTTCAATATGTGCTATGCAGAATAAATATGGCGCCACCGTTTATCTGTGGCAATTCTCCATATTCACAAGCACAGGAACAATCCTGGAGATCGGACTATGAGGCCGCAAATCACTAGATTAATGAGACAGACAAAGGTAAACTTGATTGGAGCAGGGTCCCCTCATTCCATCCTCTCTGATTTGTGGTTAATAGCATTGGATTGATTTAAGCCTGAGAGTCACTTCTCTGCAGGACAAATCAACATCTGTAAGAGAAAAAGACTGAATTGTGAAACTGGAATTTTCACCCTCCACCATGTTTTGTACTGATTCAATTGACTTTAGACAGAATTTAAAAGAGGGAAAACAAATCCTTGCAATCATCAATCAAATGGCCATATTCTTCTGGACTGTAGAGGACAGCTGCTATATAACAGCAGCTGCTAAACAGGACTAATTCTCCAGAATGAAATATGCTGCAGAGGCCAGCCATTTACAGCACCGGTATCAGCGCTATATTTCAAGACCCGGCCACAGCCTCTGCCCATTAAAGTGTGTGTGATGTATTTTAGGGCCAGTTTATGTCCTGCTCTGGTCTCAAAGAGGTCTAAACACTGACATGATGGCTGATAGAAGTCGCCTCTGGCCTGATACTGGCTCTCCATACCGAGGGGACTAGGGGAGAGGTGCTGTATTAAAGAAGATGGAAATCTGAAGAGTCACTTTGGCCAAAGAGTGAATATCCAGCTTATAAAAAATACCAAAAATACCATCATTGTTTTGCTTTTGGAGGCAGTGGTTTAAATGTGCAGATGTTACGGCTGTTCATTTTTAATGAGCTTTTGAAACTATTATCAGAAAGATAATTTGGAAATTATTTTTAAAATGATGAATTTAGAAGAGAAGGTTCACATACGGAGAATAAAAGCATTAATTTCTATATGGGCTGTCAACACTGAGTCAACATGTATTGTTAGTGCTATGAAGAATATAAATGTTTCATGCATGTGTTTGATAATATGTCCTCAGCTTTGTGTTACAATGGTGTAAGTGATTTTTTTGTGTGAACTTTTAATACCAAACCTCATTCATTTATTTCATTTATTCCCTTCATTTATTTATTTGATTCCAGGAGAATTAAGGCAACCTTGGCTTCCCTGAAGTCAAGTATCTTCTCTACATTAAGCCTCACTGAAAGGGAACGCTGCAAAGACATGAACCATGCTTACTATATGGACAAATAGAATAAGCAGCAAATACACATGCACCACATTGTGGGAAACAAGTCACTACATCAGTAAAGACATAGTAATAATGTTCATACTTTGAACACATGGCCTATTTCCTCATTACACTAAAGTTGAAGTGAAGATACACTGGTGGGCACCTTAAGGCCAGAGGCTAGAGGTTCAGCTCTGATAGCTGGCCAGATGGACTGGAGAAAGCTTTCTTGAAGAAGGCTTTAACCTGGAACCAAGTCGACATTTCGGCCCAGCTGCAATGTCTGACCTGTATCGTTGCAAGGAAGTATTTATGGATTCAGTATTGTGCATCGCCTGCACAGTATCATGCTGATGAGGTTCACAGGGAAATGTAAATGTGCATCAGGCTCTCTGGAGAGACCTGACTTGTCTGGCTTGTCATTATGTCATCAGCTAATAAGCACGCCACAGACAGAAAATAAAACAATTTCCAGCTAACAATATAACAATATCCAGCTGTTAAGCACTTCTATGTATAATCAATCACCTGGAAAAGGAGGTGATCTGTTAACATTTCACCACATTTATCTAGCAGAGAACTTCTTCTTTGATAAGCCACCAAATGACATGTGAAGTAAATAGTTCTTGATGAGCATTAGCGGCAAACAGTGTCTTGAGGTTGATTATCTCAGTGACTAATGCTCTGTCACTCTGTGGTATGAGAGGGGCCCAGCAAGGACCCCTGGTAATGGAGCCTGAGCAGGTGCTGAAAGCCCACTGACATCAGGGGGGAGTGCACTGACAAGAATTTCTGATGAATTTCAATTACTGACCTATTAAAGCTAATGAGGTAAATGAGCAGCCAGAACACATTTGCTAGATAGCTTGAGACAAGACCTCAGCAGGCTGACGTGATTTTGTGTGCGTGCAGCCACAGCACGTAGCGTGGTGTTTGTGCGACTCTTTGTGGAAATGTCTCTGTGTTAACCTGCTGAGTTGGGGTTTGAAATATTGTAGTCAGATAACAAATGATGCCAAAGAATTTATTTTCCACACATTAGACATGCTGTTTGGTGAATAAAAGTTGGTGGCTGTAATGTTATATCTAGATGTGAGGTAAGTGTGCCATCTACTGGAGTTACTGCAACAGAGCACAGACGCAGGCTGACCTGAATATTCAGATACATAGCACCATCTGCTGGCTTTATGGTGAACAGCATCCTAAGGTTTAAGTCTGTTCTTCCAGGTCTCACTAATAACACTAAACATCTATAAGCATTGTATTTGTAACAAAGAAATAAGTGAATTACTCACCTGTACTGTATACAGGTGAGTAAGTACAGTACAATACAGTACTATACTCACCTGTATTGTATACAGGTGAGCAAGAAACTAAACAGTGGGTGTAGTTTTGGTCAGACAACCAAAGGTTCTCAACTTCTGAGAAGACAAACTCCCTGATGATAGAGTGGATACGGTTTCAGATTTGTGCTTTAGATTTGTTTTGTCACAATGTGCAAGTGAGTATTATTTATTTATTTTATTTTTATTTTTTAAATATCTAAGAGACACAAACTGCAACCTAGCTAGTAGCCCTATTTATGGTCCCGCAGAGTCCACGTGACAGACCCAAACAGAGCCACTACTTAATTGGTACAGACCCTTTTATGTTGACTTTGCAAACTTATCAAACAGCTGCTTTCTTACACACCCAGCAGATACACAGCAACATTAATATTCATTTAGAGCTATTTCTCCGACCACCTGATAAATGTATGTCCAATATTCACTCTCCTCTTGGCTCTGCTTTTAGCCTCCACTAACTCCTGAGGGAAATAGCTGGCTTTTTAGAAGTACTTGAAGCTCCCATAGAAAAGCGGCTGTGCGCTGTACTTAATCAGACGAGGGGGCTGTTAACCAGACACACATTTGGAAAACCAACCAGTCAGTCCTCATGTCACTTCTCTTGTAAAATTGGAAAATGCTGTTTAAAAATGCTTCAGATAATCTTCAGCATAAATCTAGCCATTCTCTGGTCTCTTGTCCAAATCAGCTCTCTAATGCACCGTCTCCTTCTCCATATTGTGGTGCACCAAGCCATAATGGACACATTACTGAGGCTGGAGGCCCGCTGGTACTTAACAGTTGGTGAGAACCACAGTTGTTCTGAGGAGCAACAGTGATTGAAATCCACACTCGGGGAAAAAACAAGTGAGATTTATGCTTTTTCCAACAGTATTTTGCATTTTTACAAGAGAAAAGAAAGAAGCAGACTAACTGTTTGGCTTTGAAAATGTATGTCTGGTTTACCACCCCACCTTTGTCAAACTGGAGCACATAGCCACTTTCTTGAGCTATGGGGCCTTTCCGGGACTGGTGCTAGCTTTTTAGCTGCTAAATGCGCCACTGTGTTTACCTGCTAGTCGCTAACTAGCCTCATTTGGTAAGTGAGTAAAAGCAAAATTAAAAACCTTTCAACATAAGAAGCCACGCTTCACAATAAAAGAGAAAAGACAGACAGAAAATATAGAAACAATAAAATAAAATAGGGATAGAAATGAATAATAATTAAGAATTAAAGGCAAGCCCAAACGTGGATTTAACGTGTTTTAAAGGTGTCCACTTCTTAAGATAGGTGCCTGCTGGACAAGTAGTGAACAACAGATTTTTGGGATTTAATCATAAAATGAGATGGCTATATATATATATATATATATATATAGATATTCCTTCAGCTAACGCCTGTCAGAGATAACTTGTAAAAATCAATGTTAGGGGAAAAAAAAATTCAGTCTTCATA
>JBBMJY010000007.1:16401378-16418423 GCA_037833715.1 Toxotes lorentzi | reverse complement strand
TTCATATTGAGATCTGATGTATCTAATGTGTTTCTTTAAAGTGTTCCTTTAATTTTTGTGAGCAGTGTATATATATATATAAAATATCAACAGGTACAGTGACTACATATGGCATAGCTAACAACAACAAATCAGAGAGAAGAGAAAGGTTTAATGATTTAAGATCAGATCCAGCCTCTTACCAGACACTAGGATGATAAGAAGCTTCCCATTCTTGTTCAGGAGACTCCTGAAGAAGTTGATGGTAGCTCCAGGATCCTTCACATAGTACAGCATCTGTCGATTTCACCACAGATAATGATCTGGTAACTAGATTCACAGAGCAACTAATTATAACGCTATGCTAGACAGATGTTCTAATGGGATTAATTGCTGTGGAGCGCCATCGAATGAATATGACCTAGATGTGTCAAAAATACAGAACCGCTGTTTCGACACCACCAACCTGTATCATGTGAATGAAGTCAGCTTTCTTTGTCATCTTTTTCACTTTCCAGTCCTCCTCAAACTCAGAGGCAGTCATCTTGTTCCAGGCAAATTTGATGTAATCTAAACCTGGTTTCTGTGACACCAAAACTGCACACAGGCAACAAATAGTTACATCACTGTATGTACACAAAAATCTGAATCTTTACAGCTAGTCTATGTTGCTTTATATATGTCACTATATCACACTCTTTGAGGAAGTATAACATATTTTAACTCAGTAAACAACTCGTCTGCAGCATTAATTAAAACTCACTGTATTATACAGTAAAGTTAATACTGAAATAAATAAAATGAGATTTAACTGTCTGCACTAACTATTTGTTTTAGGCCACAATATTTGCAAAAGACACTTGTCACATTGTTGGAGAGACTCTGGGTAATTTGCACCTCGGCTATCAAAACAAACAACTCACTTGTGTTGTATCACACCTCATTAAAACAAAGGGATACCACTTGGCACCAGCAAGAGCGAGTATATGCCATTTTTTCACCCTTCTATTAAGCTTCTGATGAAAAGAAACAAAGCAACACACTAAAATTTCAAATGCCAAAATTTTACTTTTAACTCTTGGTAGTGCACATACTGCAGTTCATCTTGAACGACTGTTTTTCATGAGAAAATATACAAATAAGATGCAAATTACTGTCTTTAACATCAGTCTGTATGACTGACTAACAACTAAACAGCAATTCAATCATATAGCTATTTCATAGAATAATCGGCTAACTGTAACTTATGATATAAACATCACAACCACCATTCACAGCACAGGAAAAAATGAGGGTAAGACTAGTACAAATTTCTAGAAAGGCATTTTACATTAAACTAGTTACTTAAAGATAATTTACACCTGATGAACTGTCTGCATGAGACTGAGTGCGGTCATAATTTTGAACCTCCTAGCAACACCATACTTGCACTAAAAACTCATGAATCACTAACTAATTGTTTTGTTTCATCTGTGTCATGCAAACCTCTGCAGCCATGACCTTTCCGTGAGCTGCTGATTCACAGTAGGCAAGTGCGAACAAGTCTTGAAATCACAAAGGATTTCAACATGCTTCTGAAAACGCCAATTCTCCCAAAGATCGCCGTCAACAATTTCTAAGCTGAGAGAAAGTCAAACAGAAAGTACAAACTGCAACAACAGGCAACCCAAGAGAAGTGAGGTTGTGCAAGAACATAATGAAGACTGAAGGCTTCAAAGATAGACCTAAAAGGATTACCACTTTAACTACAGCTTTCTCTAGGATAGTTTCTGAATACATGATGTGTGTGTGTGTGTGTGTGAATAATTGGCAGTAACATTGCTAAAAGTATGTGAATCTTCTGGTCGGAGAGCAGCAGACTGGGAGCTGGTACAGACTTACAGTTTTACACAGACACTTCAGAAGGGTGGATACTTGCTGACACAGGAAATTGACTCTAGAACTAGTGGTTAAAGAACCTCCACCTACTAATACATGAATAACTGTATTACTAATGCAGTAGTGTGAAAGCCAAGGCCTGCCTTAAAATGTTTTTTTCAGCATTAAAAAAATATAACAAAAAGCTTTTTTCACTGATAAATTCAATACTGAAACATATTTTGGGGCACGTGAATATACAGATTCAGTATAAATATGTGGTGTGCGAACATGTCCCCATAAAGCCTGTACCTCTGTAGTTATGTAGCTGCTGGCCGCTGGGCTCCACCACCTCATTATCCACAGTCACCCCTGGGTGCTTCATATGGAGCTCGGAGAGGATCTCTAGGTCAATATCACCTACGGGCAACAATATCGTTTTTTATTTTGAAAACCTCCCACTTCTTGCAAATAAATAATAATAAAAAAAACTGAAAAAGAGAAGAAAAATATTTGTACATTTGTGAGTCAACCAGCATATCATCACAATGCTCCAGTCCAAATGGTGCTGCAGATTTAAAGGAGGAAATAACTAATAGCACTTGACAGTTTTGCAAATGATACATTTTATGCAGCAATACCAGGGGAGCGAGTTATCACCACAATATTCCTCTGAATATCATTTAGCCACAAGCAGATGATTTTGTTCTAGGTCTTACTGAAGCTGACAAGTTGCCATGTACAAAGGAGTAAATTTAAGCAAAGAAGCTGGTGTGGACAGATGCTGAATCTCTCTTGATTAGATTGAATAATACCTTACAGGGGAGTTTGTAGTCATTCAAATGAATTTTACAGTCCATTAGAGAATCTGTAACATCGCTCCATTATGATACCAACATGATAGCTCAAGCAAATTAAAAGGATTGGTTTGACATAGGGGAAGGGTAATAGCACTCACAGGCAAGCGGTGGGTTTGCTCAGGAACAAATTAACCTTGATGTATCATGAGCTCTGGAAACAATGTGCAGTAAAACTACAGACTGGTGAAGTCAGAAAGATTAATCTGACAAACTGGACAGATGCATACAAACCCTTGACAGTGATAATAAGGGTAAAGGTTTTTATTGCTGCGGCCTTAAATGACAGCACAGCAATAGGAGCAGTTACAGCAGGCTGATTCAACAACGCCCCCTCACCTTTGCTGTCTGCCGCAGAGGACGCTCAGCTATTTACTGCGTGACACAGAACATAAGATAAGTTCAGCAGTCAAAGGGTCCTGTAATGTGTGTTCTTACCAGCTCCGCTTCCGACTCCAATGACGTTTAGATGGGACTTTCCATCTCCGATGCTGTGGAGAAAGCAGAAAAAAACACTTTTAGAGTCTACAGAACAGTCAGGTCTTAAAATTCACATCCTGCAACCTGACAAATGTGGGCCACATTTCTGGGCTTGTAGCCGTCAATTCTGCCTGACGCCTGGGTATGTGAGATGTCCTGATCTAGTGTCTGAAACATCTCCAAATACCAAGGCTTTGATTGTTGCTATGGCATGTTCTGTCACTCGCCATCTGATTTTTAACAACACTATGGCACTTTTTAATTTACGTGTGAGTCATATCTCTCCAGATTTCTGCCTGATCTGCTCTGAGGACATTGGCACAGAGCAGACAGTTTGGTGTGGCTCCCTGCAGCATGACAATCACCTCCTACAACTTATTTCAACATAGGGAAAAAAAATGAAGCAAGAGATAAACACTCTCTGTTTGTCATTCACAGCTGTGTGTGCTTTGTTTAGCTGGTTAATATATGCACATTTGGGTAACAGTACTTACATATTCTGCTTTGGGATTCGGTTCAGTCCTGTTTTCAGCAGTAATGATTAGGACACAGAGCATGATGGCTGATTTGCACAGGTTATGTCACTTAATTATTTGTGTGCATTGTAGAACAAGTAGAATAATGAAAAAAATATACACTGATTACCGCAAAACCTGTATGTCCTTTATCTGAATTTGGGTCATGGACATTTCTGTTTGAAGTTTGCATGTTTTTTTGATGGTTGCCTGCTAATGGCTAATGAGGGAATAACTTATTTTCAACTAAAGGTGTGTTATAAAATAATAAGAGGTGGTGTATGTGAATCACATTCTCATAATCACATTCCAGAAGTTAATTTGGGATTAACTTAACCCCCCAAACATACAAACATACGGGCAACAATAATGAGTTATATGTTCTCTAGCAGTCGATCCTTACTGAATTTTTCCGATGTTTGAGAGTTCTGGTAATCTGGTAGTGAAATCTCTGCAATTATTCAATTCTCTACACAAACAAAAGTAACAGTCATAAGTCATTTTTGATAAGAACTCCTTTAATTTGTTAAGAACACACAGAGCTGGACATTTATAAAGATGAAAAATAAACTTGTCAGCACCTTCTAGTGGACAAACTATGCAAGGGCGTAGTTTCTAAACTATCTCAGACAATACAGTATATTGCTTATTTTTGTGCCACAGTTTCTCGTTATTGGCTGCCATGTATGTCAATATAATTATATTGTCATTTAACTAATATCAGTAGTTATATCAATCTAGCTGTAATGTTCACAAACTGCTGCTTTAGAAATAGAGCAGTCTATATGGAAATCATAGTTTTGCCCTTAGTGTTTTAGTACTCCCTGAATGGGTAAAGATTGTATGAAATACCACACTTAATACCTCCAGATAAGTTAGACTGTACATTTGCCTTCAGACAGAAGATGAAGACCTCACAGATTCTGTTCTGAAAATATTGAGGAGCTCCACTATACTAATATTTGCACAGTGTCTCATTTATTTGCACAGTATCTCATTTCATCTACTATTCTATTTGAAAATGTCTCTATTGTCAATAGGACGGCCGTATGAATTAGCTCATATCAGGTGTGTGTGGTATAAATACCTGGCCAGTATGTCTGGCAGCTCACTGTGGATGAAGTCCTGCATACACTGATGCTCAGAGGAACGCTCCAGGAAAAGCTGGAAGGATTTCTGGTACCTGCTATCATCATTAACCAGACTCGTCAGTGGAGATGCCATGGCAAATTATCTGAAAAAAAAAATCAATCAACAGCTAAGAAGGTCAGAACGCCAATCTGAAAAATATGTGAGAGCTTTTATTTTTGGATTTTTATTTTATCTTCACCACACTCGATGATGCAGCAGAACATTTATTATTTTTCTAAGTCAAACTTGTTGGCTGTCACGTGTCATTTTAGAAATCACATGGGGAAAAAAAACAACTAGATTTGAGTCGATTTACGTTTTAATTCTGCAGCGTTTTGTTATAGCCTACTGTACATCACCTACTTTAATTTACAAAATAATAATAAGAACTATTATTATTATTATTATTACTCTACTGAACAGCCACTTCCTGTGAAACTTATTTTAATTTTCCAGTCTGTCCACACGCTGTTCTCTTTGACCCTGTTCCTTCCCCCTTGCTGCAGAAAATCGAAAGGCGAATATCCACCGAGCCCCGGCTCTTAACGCGAAGCGAGCTTCAGTGTGGCGGGCTGCTGCTATTATTCCGTGCTGTGGGAGCGCTGAGGCTAAACGAGTGTCTAGCAGCTGTATGCCGTATCTTTGCCATCATGCCAGAGCTGCCTGTGTGCTGAGAGACATGTCTTCTGCAGCAGCAGCGGAAACACAGACAACGCCACATTCAGCAGCAAAGCGCTTGCCTCGAGCCCTCGGCACGTGCACAGCTGATCATTAGCGAGATCATTAAGTGCAAACAAGTTGTCGCTCGCCACAGCGTCTGTCCATTTGACTGTATTTATTATGCACGTTGTGTTTAAGCTGTCTACAAAAGGCGACATATATGTGTGTGCATATATATATAAATATGTCGCTTCCCCACTTACATGTCGTGCAGAAGCGAGCTCGTCCGAAGAGATCTTGCGGGCTGGAATAAAACCCTCCCACTGGAGTCACTCCTTCCTTTTCGAGGAGGGCCAAAGGTGGCAGAGAAAATCGCCCAAGAAAAATAAAAACAACAACATCAACAACCCATCCATCAAACACAACACACTAAAGCGAACACACCTCAGTGACCTGAAACTCATTTTTTAAAACCACGTACAGCAGGTTACAGACATGTTGCCTGTTAATCAGAAAAGGCTGACTTAATAAACACCTGCAGCTTTTCAAAGGACTGCTAAAGTAGCCTGAACCTGAATCGGAATTAGTATAAACAAGGAAGATTTAGTCGTTGCCCTGCTCTAATATTGTATGACTTGTCTTCCAGACAGATGTCAAGTCTGTGGTGCTGGGGTGACCTTTTAGTTTATGTTTGGATTATGACCTGTGCTTTAATATCACAGGAAATGCCAGAAGGACCATTACAGAGACACCGGCACCAGAGGTGAAAAATATTCGGTATGAAAATGAAATGATAATAATGTGTAAATGCGTGTTTCCATTGGCTTCCATTTATTTCACCTTTGTATAAAAATCAGCTGCTAAAAAACTTGCTTGACTTAAGTAATCCATCATGCCACTTTTAATTTTGTCAAAGATACATTATTGTTGCATATGAGCACAGTACAGCCCTGAACTCCTGCATCACTGCACAAAGAAAATGTAACTTTGATGCAAATAAAAGCAGACACAGTATTTATTGTGATTTATTTCAAGTCTCAGCAAACTGATTTTCTCATTGCATAGAGACCTGTGCCTGAATTATAAGGCATACAGTTAAAAATACAATTATATAATGCTGTACACAAAGGTCATCTTTAACGAGAGTCCACGGCCATGTTCACAGCTCTGTGAAGCTGTACTTAGGCACAGCGGTGCTTTGATCTAAACCATCCTAACATGGTCACCATGACAATAACATTTTGATATCAGTTGAATTGTTAGGTATAATATTTTCCATATTCACCACCTCAGTTAAATGTGTTTACATACAAATATTTGCTAATTAAAACGAAACACAAAATGCAGCTAGGGATGTTGGAAATGTCATTAGTTTGCACATAGTTAGTCATAAATCAAAGCACTGTGCAAATTGAAATATTGACCTGATGATGGCACTAGACAGTTAAATTCTAAGGCAACTATACTTGCTTGAGGTTAGTGTTTCATATCTAGTCTACAAGTCTTTTTCAATTTAATTCATTTCAGTTTCAGATTAGAGGTGAAACATCTTCAAGAACCTTTTGCAAAGCCAGCTACCTTCATATCCACTTAGCATAAACAGCTAAGACAACAGCTAAGAAATCACCAAAGTTATTTCTATTTCTCCTGAACTGTACCAACCTCAGGCTTAAGGAAAAGTTAGGGGATCATCAAAGTCAGTGGGATTCATCTTCTGGAAACCATGAATATCTACTTGTATCAATCTATCCAGCAGATGTTGAGTTAATTCACAGAATAAGAGAAGACTCTGACTTGCTGGTGGCGCTAAAACATGGCTGAAATAAGTTAGGACTGACTGTTCAAGTTATGCATGGACTGAACTTAGTCGGGGTGACACAGATGCCATCACAATAAGATCTGCAGGGCACTGGCTGACATCTTGGAAAAGGAGAGACTGAAAAGGACCAGCCCCCTTCCATCCCTACAGTTCATCAGGGTGGCGTCCTGCAGCCAGCACAATCGTGGGAGATGAGGGTGGAAGAAAACTACACTTTCCACAGGCTGTCCATACATCGTTGAGGCCTGACATAGTCCTACACCTACCATCTGAAGAGGATCATCCTGATTGCACCGAAGGTCCTGTGGGAAGACAAACTCAGAGAGGCCTAGGGGAGGAAGGTGACCAAGTACCGGGGTCTGGTACTTTCCCCGGCAATGCAGGGACAAAGTTTGGCAGGCCTGAGGTTGGCTGTTGGTTGCCGAACCACCAACTGGAGGATGTTGAAATTCAGGGTCAAAATGTCCAAGGAAAGTTAGACGCAAGTTGACAACATCTTCTCCTGGCTGAAAGCTCCAGTCATAAGAAAGTGACTTGTGTTAGTGAGGGTGTTAGCATCTAGATGTACAGTGTCGAACGGTAGTAGTGGTAAAGGCAAAAGCAACTGCACTTGCTGTTTGGCCTTCAAGACATTTCATCATTCAACAAAGAGGCTTCATCAGTTCTATTGATTAATACTGACTGGAGGGGAGTCCCAGGCGTGTAAATCTTGATATATTCAAACCTTGATGTATCTGTAATCCACAAACAACATGCAACTGTGATTCCTGGTTCAGTTCCAGTTCCAGCTGATGACTTCTACTTCTTCCCACTGAACTCTTCCCTCAGAAGCTGCTTTCCAATAACGTCTAAATTCCCTAAATATAATAATTAAAATCTGGGAATAATTTTTCTGGAAAATTCAGGGACAGGTTCATTTTGGAAAAAAAAACATCCCCAGCAGAGTGAATGAAATCTGGAAGAATTTCATCACACTGCTGGGGATGTTTTGCAAACAAGCACATGATACATCAGTAATAAATGATAATGAACATTCATTACTTTAAAAGGTTATGCATTGTTCCTACAAAATATTCATTAAGCTCTCACTCTGCTCTGCTAAACTACAGCATACTGAATTTTATTAGAATGATCCAGCTTGCTTGCAACAGATGAATCCTGATTAAAACTAGAGACTGCCATTGTCAACCTGTTCGCACTTCTTCACTGAAACCTGGAAATATGTCTTGAGAGCTACTAAAATGAGATGAATTGGACATGACAAGATCAGCCCACGTCTTTGCCACAGATCAGATGGCCATGACACAAGCATTTGAATTCAACCTTCTCTTAAGCAAAAGTGACAGTCTTAAATAAATGAATTAGATGAGACAAAAGATTTAAACACTGTTTCCCTCGCAACCTACGAGCATCCTGGGACTATCAGACTGGGAATCTGACTGGGGGACAAGATGAATCTTATCACCTGCTCATCTATTCTGGGCTCTGCCTCGGAGCCTGTATCAGTAATTACAATTTATCAGGACTCCAGAGTCAAGGAGCCGATGAAGATCACAGCAGGACTGGTGCATCTCTCTCAAAAACATTTGACTCAGTTTGAACTCTGAGGATGTGCAACAAAGAGGAAAACAAAGTGGGTTTTTTTTCACATTGCTTCACAATTTATTTGCATTTTTGTCCAGCTCTCCATGTATACACAATAGTAACACAAATAGCATGGTACTGTAAACAATGAATTAACATACTTTTAGATTTTCTGGGACACAACCCAATAGAGTTCTCTTATCAGGTCTGAGGCTGTTTTTAATGTAAATGTGACCAAATAACTTGTTAATTAGTTGGTCATATTTTTCTAATAATTTTAAATATTTCACAATTTAGTTGTACATTGAACTCACATTACCACATGTCCCTTTATTGGCCAAATATTAGAAAGCAAGAAAAGCCTAAAAGGAACTACTCTAAAATGTTTGGCAACTTGTAAAACAGGATCTTTGCAAGGCCACTTGGAGCACTTTCTGCCAAAATGGATCAAGCATGCCTACATACAATCAGCTATTGAAATACAGTTGTTACACCATGTAACAACCATATTTGCACAACCATTAAGATTATAGAGTTTCTGATAAAATACATTCAGAAGGAGGTCAGATAACACCAGACCAAATTTTCAGTTTGTGGAGGCAGAAAGAGAAACGGCGTAAACTCTGGTCAGCGTTAAAACCACCAAGTGTTAGGAACTTAATTCTCCACTGGCTGTTATGAATGATGCACAGGAGGAGCCATGTCTCAATGATACTAAGGGTAAGAATTTACGATCATCTGTGCTCTGGCACTGAAAATCATGGCTGCCTTGTGGTGTGAGTGGAAACCTGAAAAAAAAAATGTCTAAATAAAAAAAAAGCCATTACTTTTGTGCATGAGCCAGAGAAAGAGAAATGAGAAATAGCCCACTAAACTAATATTTGCTCTAAAATATTTGGTATTTGCTGTCTTTCATGTTTTGAGCCCTATTGTAAGGGTGGGGGAAAAAATAAAAACAGGAAGAAAAGCACTCAAAACTAGTGGGGCAAAAACTAGTCTGCCAACCTTGTATTTAGATATAATTTATTAAATAAATGGTGTAAAACAAAAATGAGTCCAGTGGATAATTCTTCCTTTCTATTCTTGTATTTGTTTTGGTGATCAGTGCTTTTTTGTTCTGCCTTTGATGAAAGTGAAGAGTGTATGAGGTATGATCATTATCATGCTGGTATTTGACAATTTGCATTAAAGGTCTGCCTGTGTTGTTCTCTCGTGATTCAGGGTGGAATTTATCACCAAAACAGCCATTTTAACGTAGAATTTACACAATTCTGACATTTTTCCTTAATTTAATTCCCAGTGGCCGAGTGTCTAGTGAGCATCAGGGTGGAGAAGTTACTGCATTGTTGAATCGTTTAACTCAAGGCAAGCCTGCTTTTGGTTTCCACATATACACAACATATGGCATCATCAACAAAACACAATCCGACAGCAACAACTTGCATTACGACTGAAACACTAGAAAAGTCATTTGAAAGGAAAACCAAAAAAAAAGTGAATCAGCACTAACATAGTGCATATAGCATCTTGTTTATTCTCAGAGATTCAAAAAAAGGCTGTTTGTTTACCCAAAAGGCTTGTGACATTTTTCTTTTACAAAGATCCAGCACTGATGAGACAAAGTCAAATGTCAATGTTCCATTGTCCTTTGAATGTCATGAGTGACTTCTGACTCAAGATGTTTCGTCTCCCTCACGACACAAATATGAGACAAATAACCAGGTGGCCCCTCTGAACTCCAAGGTCAGCACCTGTGGATCCACTTTGTCTTTGCTTTTGAGGAGACTTGATGTTTTGTGGATTGCAAAGAGTGCTTCAATGATGTGTTCATATTGCAAGCAGTTAGAAAAAAAAGAAACTAGAGGTCCTTTTATTTCATCTGTCCAGAGACCTTTCCGTCCCCTTTTCACCTTGATCTTTGAGCTTTGGTTCCTCTTTTTCCTGGAGGAAAGATGGCTGCAGCCAAATTCTGCGCTAAGTCACCCTTCAGCAGCGATTCAAACGCAAACTTCCAGCTCAAAAAAGTCAGTAATCAGTGGTATGTGACGGACGTGCTTACTAACAATCTGAACGCACTCAGGAGTCTGTCCGAGGCCGAACGTGTCCTCGTGAGGTATAGCAGCCTGGTTACATATCCATGTCACCATCGTAGGCCAGGGTCAAGGGCTTCTGAGGTGGAGGAGATGTCTTAGTGGTTTTGGATGGCTTACTGGAGAGAGAAAGAAAAGAAAAAAAAAAACACAGACAAGAATGAAAAGCTGACATTGTATCTGACTTAGTAGCACATGGAAGCCCAACTTGATTTCAAAGAATTCCATTATCTGATAGCAGCAGCACACAGCAGACAAAATGTTGTGCAGAATATAACTCATACTTGACTGGGTTCTGTTCAAGGAAAACTGATGGTTAGGAATTTTCTTTGCTTCCCTGCTTCTCAGAGTTCAATCTGTTCTCATCTACAGTTCATGCAATGAAACCTTTGTTCTTTATTTTGTGCATAGTGAGGAATCTCTTAAGAGAGTAATACAGCACATACCAGACCAGGAACGATAATGCAATAATGAAGAGTATTAAGATGAATCCAACAGCAGTCACGGCGTAAACCCACAGCCTTACTCTTCCATCTGTGCAATAAAAAAGTTTTAATACAAAGTTTTAAATATTTGTATGTCTACATCTATTGTCTCGATATCTTCGAAACAATTTTTTTTTCACATTTAAAGAAATACATTTGAAAAAAAAAGCAGGTTTATTCTTTTTCCAAACATACTGCAGAGGAGTGACTAGAATCTCTTGACAGTTTTAAGGTCCATTGAGGGTTTTTTTTTTCTCTTTTCAACATATAATGAAAAGCCCAATGAAAACATCGATCTTGAATGAAGTCCACCCAGGCCTAGTGATCCTAAAGCTACAGAGGCATGTTCAAAGGCAGAAATGATCTCAGGCATGCTGCTTGAGCTGTAAAGATGATTTCCATTTCAGTACCTGGGCCAACAGGTCGTAAGGTCCACTCGTTGAAGAGGTCCTGAGCCTGAGACGGCCCAGGTTTTAATCTTCCAGAATTAGTTTTCACATCAGCTTTCTTGTTGTTGTCCACCCCCGGGGTTCTGGTGCAGTAGTCCAAGAAACCATGCGTGGTCATCACTTCAGTGTAACCCTTCTCACACCCACACACTCCGCTCTGCAAGGGGGTGGAGTGCAGGCCAAGAAGACCATCATTTATAGCCAACACAAGACAACTGTAATTGTTACTTTCCTGTTGCTAGAAAACACTGCAGACAAAACAGTCTGCCATATACTGTGCTTCACTCTGACTATCTGCTTGTAATGGAGGTTCATTCACCCCAACCCAACATTGAACTTTATTCAAATGCTGTTGAATAAAAAACAATAATTAAACTGAAAATTCTTCTTTAAAGCACAAGTGCTTCACTGTAACTGCATTTTTAAGTGCAGTTACATGAAGGGTACTCTAAGGGGCAGTAAAACTTCAAGCTTTGACTATTATTTCTCATTTTTATTACCGCCTGTGTGCAGTTGCCCCCCCACCTACCCCCCTCCCTCCCCCACACACCACCCCCATCTAGGTGTAGTCCCTAACTGAAACAGAGCCCACGTTCATTGGTATTATTGTGATTTTCCTTTAATGGCCTGTTCTTGGCAATTAAAAATGTCATCCGTCAAAATCCATTTAACTCTCTACCTACACTGTGGGAGCAGCAGGAAACGGCAAAAACACAGTGAAAATAATGGAGATCACAGCTGCCTGATCAAAGTAGTTCTTACCGGTGTGCAGTGAGAGAAGGGTTTAGTGCACGGAGGATGGCAGTGTCTGACTGTGGTCGGCCTTTTCTGTGGGAAACACCCCCCTGGAGAAAGACAACAGGTTCTAATTTCTGTTCCTTTACCCACTGATCACTAAATTAATGTACTGTCACACCTGATTAATGGCCTCAGTTGCCTATCATGGTCCCTGATCAATCTGTGAACATTTTAATTCCAACATGGAAAATTGCATGTCAAAATATCAAAGAGTAATGCCTTGGACTCTTGCCTTCTCTGCAGAGGGAGGTTATTCCTTCTGGGCTCATATTTGTCAGAAACACTTCCTTACAGCGATAAGATCACATTCACCCACTATTTACAGCACATCAAGCTCGCCTAAAGCTTTCATTCCCACAGCAATATTACCTTTGTTCTGTTTCTCTACGCCTGCTTTACTTCCCACAAATACAAATGCATGATTATATTTATATGGATTGAAAGCCTCCCAGCTCAGAGTCTGGCGTATTGATTACTTATGTTAAGAGGGAGAGGAGAAATCAATGGAGACTGCACGGAGAATAGGTAGCTCAAATAAGGTGTTAAATTCAGCTAGAACACCATACTAAAATTATTCTTCATCTGTTAGTGCCTGTTCACATTTGTGTAAGCGTGAAAGAGATAGAAAGTATATTAAGTATGTCCACACTGCAGGCCCTCATGCACAAATCTGAATTGATGCCATCAGATTTACTTAAAGGAGGTAAAGTAACTGATGGTATCTATTGTAGGACATTACCCACGTACAGAAAAATGTCACTGTAAACTGAGAAGAACAAGAGCAAAAGATATCACATCTGTTTTTGTATCTACCCGGCTCACGTTTCAATCATCTCCTGAACCAAAGAGGAAATCCATTCTAAATTTATTTTTAAACCACCTGCTACAACCACCTCTGCAAAAAAAAAAAAAAAAAAATGTCTTTGTGTGACAGCTTTGTCAGGTGAATGAAAGAAGATTCACTTACTGTTATGGCAACATTTAACAAATTCCTTTTTGAGCGATCAAATAATCTGATATTGCAGCAAATATCCATGTGATCCAGACTGAATTGAAAAATGAGACTCCGTGCAGCTTTCTGCTGTTCACACTGATTCAGTTCAGTGCGGGGGAACAAAAGCAGAACTTTCAGCTGAAGTCTGCACTAAGCCAGATATACATAGATATCCGTATTTATATAACCATGTGGGTCAGTTTGTGTTCCCCTCAACGTCTCTGCATGACCCATCTAGAGTGGCTGGAAGACTCACCTGTGACATTGACGCCATCTGAGCGCTGACACCACACTACTCGCTCGTTGTTGCTCCATCCTCCTGTCTTCCACTGGTAACCGTGGCATTTTCCTTCTGTAGGAATGGCAGAGGGGATATTAACCACAACTTCCTCTGCTTCCCTGCTACTTCATCTTATAAGGTAAGATGGATTATGTTTGCAGTGAAGGGAAAAGAGGACTATTTCTACTGGAGCAGTGTGCTATGAGACAAAAGCATTTTCAGAGGAACTGAGATGGTGGCAATTGGATGGAAATGAATAAAAGACACCTCTTATGTTTTTTTTTTCTCTTATTTTCTTATTTTCGCTATAGGGGAAGACTAATTTGAAGAGAGAAAGTCAAAAACACAAAGTCTGATTTCATGCAATAAAGATAATACGTGTCACATGTGAAGTGCTGAACTTCATGGCAAGATCAAAAATAGAAGACACTCCACAGGAAGGGAGTTTTAAAATGCAGAATTTTGTTTGCAATTAGGCATGAAATATAAGCTACACAGGTGTGCAGTACCTGATAGTTACCATTTTGCATTAAACTTGTAAAAGCATCCAATTGATTGGTGGTTGATTAGACAGAGCTATACAGGCACAGCAATCAAAAAGTACAAGGTCATTTTTATTTCTGTCCATTTTAATGAATAACACATAAATAATTATGTTGTTCTTGTCCATATTGAACACATAATTCAAACATTCAAAGTGTTGTTGGAAAAACTATGTGAACTCCTCGGCTAATGACATTCAACAAGAGCTAATTGGAGTCAGGAGTTTGCAAACCTGTCCAATTAATGAAACCAGAAAAACAAAACAAAACAAAAAAAACCCTCAAACATATTTAAGGCATCTGATGATGTGAACCATACCTCACAAAAAATAAATCCCAGAACAAATTTGCAATCAAAATTTGTCAAAATTGTTGATTTATATGAAGCTGGAAACGGTTACTGTCTACAGAGGGAGACAATTCTGATGAGTCTACCATACACAAATAATGGAGCATGTTTGGGGCTTTGCTGCGTCTGAGCCAGGACAGCTCGCCATTATGGAGGGGAAAATGAATTTATCGAGGATATGTTCAGGATAATGTCAGCACAGTACGAGTCAGGCGATGCAGCAGGACAATGACCCCAAACATCAAACTAAGAAAATCCACCTTTTGGAGTCAGAGCCCAGACCTCAACCCAACAAACATAATGTGTGAATGGCTCAAAAGAGCCATTCACACCAGACATAAGAAGAAGCGGTGGTTTTGTAGAAAAAATGGTTCAAAATTCTTCTTGAACATTTTGCAGATCTGATCCACAGCTACTGGAAGCTCTTGTTTGAGGTTATTGTTGCCATAGGAGGCTTGACCACTTATTAAATCCAAAGGCTCACTTCATTTTTCCATCAGCACTGCGAATGTTTAATAGCTGTGTTCAATAAAGACAGAAAGATTACAGTTGTTTGTTGTGTGTTACTAGCTTAAGCACATTGTGTTTGTCTGTATTAGATGAAGATCAGATCAAATTTTGTTACCAGTTAATGCAGAAAAACGTTTTTCCAAAGGTTTCAGATACTTTTGGTTGCCACTGTATTACCTTTTGATGGTTCATCTGCTGACCCTTTAATGATAACCTTTTCATAGTATTTGCAATTTTTAAGCACTAACCATGGTGTGACTCAGTGTCAATGATAACTTTTCCATTCCATCAACACAAAACTGCCACTTACAGCAGAGTTGGCCATTTAGAATGCAATTGTAATATCACCTTTTGGACTTTTACCTCCATACAAACCAGTTAATGTTCAATGAAACCAAAAAGAAGCCTTGAATCCATAATGTCTGCTTTGAGCTGTGGCAGTGAGTGTTCTGTTCATGGATTACCAAGGTAAAAGTGCTCCTGTACACGCTGATAAATACTGGATTACTGGTTTCAAGGGCAGCAGGATTAAATAGAAATGTTTTTGTGGCCCTCATGAGCAGATCACAACTTTAATAAACATTTATCTGAAGACAATTTTCATTTCATTGATCCATTTTGCGGATCAGAGGTTTTAGGCAGAGTGACTGAAACACAAGGTGAAACAAAGCAGTTCTGAAGGTCTTAACCTTCCACATACTCACATTATGTGGAGCAAGTCCCCAGTTTTTTTTGTCCATTTATAGTGAGGGTATAAAGGTCAACTTCACACACCTAGTTCTTGCTGACTTCCAGCCAGTGGCTGGGGTTCTCACATGGCTACAGTGCTCATTAAGCCTGCATTAACTGATTAACTGTCAGCGCAGGGGCAGTGGAAACAAGCTGTTAACACAACACCGACATATTATTACCCAAGCAAACAATTGCTTATTAACACATCCAGCAGTTATGGAGCAACATTAACATTCATTTGGAGTCATGTTTCTGGGCACATGATGAATTTTACTCCATTATTCACTCTCCTTTTAACTCTTTTTTTTGGACTCCAATACTTCCTGAGGGAAATATCTGGCTCTTTAGCTGCTAAATGCTCCACTATGTTCAGTAGATACTGGCTAACCTTGTTGCTCTGCTATGTGGTGCTGAGCGGTTAGTATACAGTGGGTTTATTAGAGCTTTGAAAGCTGTGATAGTGAAGTAGAACAGTAAAGTTGCAGGTTGGAAAACCAAAACAATGAGCTGAAATATCACTGGGTTCGTCAGAGGCAACCCATGTGATGCATTGTTGATATAAAAATATTAATAGTAGCTGCTTTCAATAGGGTTAAGTCTTAAGTGTGTATTTTGCTCAGTACCTTTACAGGGCTGGGTCTCAAACACTTGATGTGGGCAGCTGCCCTGGTTCTCCATGACCTGAATGATCACAGCTCTGGAGCGAGCTTGGCGACCGGTGGTCTCAAAGCTTCGCCCCTCCAGGCAGGTCAGCTGGCAAGAGCTCCAAGATGACCACTCAGTCAAATGGCAGTCTCCTGTGGCCCCCCCCCCAACCCAAAAAAAAAAAAAAAAAAAAAAAAAAGAAAAAAAAAAAACCACCAACAGAAACCCTTTGGAAAACAAAACCGAAACTTTTTTCAAACAATGGAGGGTGGTTTACATTCAGGTCGGA
>JBBMJY010000007.1:16380715-16401278 GCA_037833715.1 Toxotes lorentzi | reverse complement strand
GGGTCTTGGGGTGGGGGTGAGGATGGTTTTTTTTTTGGTTGAAGGTGACCCTTCATGAAGGTGGCGTCCTTCTGGGTCCCCCCCCCAAAACCAAAAAAAAAAAAAAAAAAAAAAAAAAGACAGGAAAAACATCACTGATAGGCACATCTTGGACAATAACACTGAGACTTTTTTCAGATACTTGAGGGTGGTTTATATTCAGCTTGCCAACACTATTTCAGGGATCATTTTATTGGCTTCCCTGCTAGCTCCTGGAACATTTAGAGGAGATCGAAAACAACTTCAGCACACATCTGCGGCTGATAATGTACCAAATGCACAAACAAATTACTCAGACAGCCCAGTGGGTATTCAGGAGTAATAGACCAACCAAAGTTATAAATTAAACAATACAAGCTATAATACAGAGCCCAACTGTAAAGTCAACACCCGGTACTGAAGGAGAAGCAAAATTCATTTGGTTAGGGAAATGTTTTCAGTGGATAAAGTTTGGTTCATGTACTCTGTCAGTCTTCAAATAAAACTTTAACTCTTGCTTCTTTGAAGGTCAAACATTAATATCCATTATATATAATCCTTGATAGGGTCATCTCGTAGTGAAAATATCACCCGCTGCCACAGCTCCTCGGCCAGAATAACCCTCTGATTCTCTGCCCTGAACGTCCATTAGTGACTGTCTGAGGATTCACGCATCTCATTATCTTTCATCTTCATACGGATCCACTCTATCAGCTTCTCTCATGCTGCTCCGACTGTGGAAACACGCTGTGGCAAAAGCTGCAGTGTACAGAAAACAGCAACACACATACACACTGCTGCACATCACATACGTGTCAACAACCCCTCTCATGGCCCCTACACTTCATCTGCCAAATACACACACATCTGCTCTGGCCATCAAACAGTCCTGATCCTGAGCCAAGGCTCACAGCAAAGGCGGTTTGAGTGATGAATCAAAGCGAGAATCAGAGGAGAGCGAGAGACAGATGAGCAAAAGCAAGCACTGCAAGATGGTGCCTCTTCACAGAGAAAGCTAACAACAGCCTCATGTGGCAAGAGCCATGCTAAAGGAGATCTGAGTAGTCTGCTTATCAGATAATGACGATTGTGTTTCTCTTTTAAAAAGGAGAAAAATTGAGATATGTTCAACAATATGATTCCTGTGCAGCTGGTTTGTGCCTAAGGACAATAAAGCTTCATTAGAGATTCTCAAGGTGGGCAGTCTGACAGTGACAAGTGAAGCAGGTCATAGCTGTCAACTGGCCAGCAGCCCTTCCTCACATACAGCAAATGCTATATTCACACTCTGCCCTAAAAAGGGATAAAAGAAAAAAAAACACACACTTTGTCATCATAGGATGTCAACTGTGATCTGCCGGGTTCTTGTTGCTATGGTGATTTTTATAATGATAAGTTTGACCATTTCAGTGTGAGCAGATACAATTAAAAACCATGATAACACTTTGTTTTATGGGTCCCTAATTTCCTCGCTAAAATCATCAATTAATAGCAGCGTGACAGCTTGATTTCTAGATTCCAATATTTCACTAAATTTGAAAATTTCTAAAACGTCTATTTCTGAGATACAGTACAGCGCACAGGCAGCACCAAGTTGAACCAATAGCCTATTTTCATTCCTTATTTTTATTTTTTTAGCCAAGTTACAGCTACAGGCACCAGTCTGCCGACACTGGTGCTCTCTTATCATTATCCATCACAGAAAACAGCATGACTGTGGTTTGATGTGCACTGCAAACTGGTAACAGTGAATGCAGTAGCACTGTTAGAAGTGCAAGGGAAACAAGTTGATCTAGACCTGCTCCTGGCAGACTTTGCCAGCAATGACTGCAGCTGCACAGCATATCAGCATGTACTGCTGGACAGCTTTAAGCACCTGCATGAACCTGCATCGCCTTTCACTCAAGTTTTATGTGTAATTTGTGTGTAATAAGCGTCTGAACTTAGTAATTACTGACTAGGACAGGTGATCTGAAATGATGCTGTTTGGTGATGGCAAACAAAAACAAAGTTAAAGCTGAATAAAATCATGAGACATAAAAACTATTTTATTAACAGAAAAAAATACAATAAATTTTAAGAAAGATGCTGTCCACGTATACTGCTCTCATTTTTTTTCTCATTGCAGCTTTCATGCCTACATCGCATGCAGGGAACAAGATGTATTTGTTATTGGGCAGTTAAATAAACCATTTCCAATGGTTAAGATGATGGGCTGAGTTTGTGTGTCTGGAGGACAATGGACCATCACAGGTCAACCAAAATAAAGCTGGTGAAAACAAACAAAAGTTGCATTAAACTGTGATGAGGTTCATGACAGCAGCGGCTGTTTGAGCTGATGCAGGGATAACCCGGCAACTCAGGTGATGCATTGCTTTTACATAGCCTCAGTCTTTCACTGCTGGATAACTTTACCGCGCCTGTTCTTGATTCTGCAAAATGATGTGTTGCCATCATCTTGTAAGGTCACCAATCCAAATTAGTTTATCATTGTGATGAAAAATGAGAAATTAAGGTAAAGCCAATAACATAACTACAATTAATTTTTTAATCATATACTGCCTTACGAATATCGGTAAATAAACAATAAATGTAATCAAAGCTGTTCCTACTACTGTTTTCATTCGATGTTGAATGAAAGCTTTCTCCATGCAGAATTCCTCTACTGCTGCTGTTAATCGCGTGGCTGTGATAGGCAGAGTGATTGCTCTCAGCGGTGTGATCATTTAATTCTTTCAGTTAGGATGATTTTTCACATTTCACTTATTCCTGGGTTGTTACACAGTGTAGCGTAAAAATCAATACTGCGGTCAAATAATTGATCACAAAATCGGTCTTAATAAAGAATTGGAACTTTCTTTTATCCAAGTGGACATTGTGTCTTTTCTCTCTGGTCGTTGGACATGTCCCACCAGATAATGTAGAGCTAAAAGGGTCATTAGTTAATCTATGAGTTTTATTGATTTTGCAATTATTATTCAGCAGCTGAAAATGTCAACCAGTTGGGAGAGGGGACATTGTATTGGCAGACTCCAGCAAATGAGTTGGTATTCAAATACAAGGTTATTGATTATAGAGTAAGTGGCTCAGGCCAAACAATTATTGACAATCCAAAACAACAACTATAATAAATAATTAATGGAATCGTGTAGTTTTGCTCTATTTAAGCCGATAACAAAATTGAAATATACTATATATTTCATGCAATTCCATCAATAGTAACCCTTCATATATGCTCTGTCAACACTGAACAGTTGAACAGCTGTTCATTTAGTTTATATGAGCGCAGCTTTACCTGGGCAGGGAACGAAGCAGGGCTGCTCCATCTCCTGTTGAATCTGCTGCCTCAGTTTGTCTCCACAATGCTGCTCCTCTACAAACTGAGGAGGAGACTCAGGCCAGTTGCCCCAGTGGATGACACATGACAGGTTCCTTTTCCGAAGCCCCTCACCGCACTCTGCACCCTGCGCACACGCACACGCACGCACGCACGCACGCACGCACGCACGCACGCACGCACACACACACAGATGTTTCTTCACTATATCGTTGGAAAGAAGAAATTCCTTGCAGCAGCATTTATTCAATTTGGTTTGCTATTGTGAGCACTTTGTGAGAGAATGCTGACAGTACGGACTGGTGACAACAATGACTGAAACTGATTAGAGTCGGGTGTTGTTCCTTTGTGGGATTCGAATTAATAACAACTGGTCCACATTGGATTTCATGTGATATAATATCTAACATACGATTTAAAGGTTCCCTGTGGAGTTTTTGACCTCTAGTAGTGATATGGAGCTGTTTCTCTATGATTGGGTTTGCTTTTGGTTTATCTTGTGCATGTGCACGAGGATGCACATACATGTATGCAGGTGATGCAATACATGGTCCTACCAATGGCGTCACACTAGTCCACTGATCAAAGTGGTAGTAACACACACTGCAATGCACCAGCAAAGGCAGGACAGATTAGACCATGAGGATACACACAATGCCCTCTGGTGAGTAATACTAACTGTAAACATTACTTTTGTTTGTTACTAATAAAGC
The DNA here is from genome assembly GCA_037833715.1 of Toxotes lorentzi. Lineage (NCBI taxonomy): Eukaryota > Metazoa > Chordata > Actinopteri > Toxotidae > Toxotes > Toxotes lorentzi. Next base: position 16,397,210 of record JBBMJY010000007.1, on the reverse strand, counting down.
TCAGGATATCTTTATTAATAGTTAAGAATTAATTTTCCAGTCTGTATAAAAATATCAGTTTTATAGTTTGTAGATGAGGTCTGTGAAAAGTGTTTCACTTTGGCAGCAAAGTGTTGTGTGTGGTGCAAACGAATGTGCAAATAAGAACCCACTCATGTTAACATTGCTCCATAATGCAAATATTAGAGGTAGAAAGTTCGTCATACCTCTACAGTGCATGGGGACCAGTCACTCAGCAGCCATTTATAGCAAGGCCTTATGGGACATGGTTTGGTCTGGGTGAGCTGGCTGGGACAGGGACGACCCTCCTCGTGGGCTTCTTGCAGAATTCTCCGCATGCGTGCAGTCAGACCTGTAGAACATCAAGTCCAACACATCGTTAGGAAGAAGAATATACCAGAGGAGACTCAAATACATTTACCAGCAGCAAGCTGGATGTTCAAGCTGAATACTCTTTTTGCTTGCATTGTTGAGAAACTTAAAAGCAGTAATATTTTGCAGAGGTAATGTGCAGAGCTCACAGGAGAAAGAATAAAAACTGTGAATAAAGGAAAAAAACACTGTGAGATTCATACACTAAACTCAGGGCAAGAGACGAGAGAAAGGCAACACAGCACAAATATAAGATCCCATAAAATAGCACTTAATAAAACATCTGGCTGTATTTATTTAGCAGAGAAAAGAGGCTGCACCTTCTCTTTAGGAACAGTAATATTAAAAATTACCCTCATGACAAAGAGGAATTAGTGCAACAGCACGAGACATCTGTGTCGCTGTGCCACTTTAAGCTAAGATCTAACAGGAAACTGTTAGATCTAACAGTTTGCTTTGCTCAAAAGAGCCATTTATAATGTGTGACAGGAAATGTTTGGTAAATGGCAACAATAAAAAGACGTGGCCACATAGCGACTTTGGTAGGTTGCAGAGCAGCTAAGTGTCAGAGTCCTGTGAGGCTCAGTGAAGGCATGGCCCCTCTCAGCCATCAAGTAAAGACAGAAATTGTGTGTGTGCGTGTTGCACCAGGGGGAGATGCTGATCTCTGTGGGCCCCAGGCAGACACAGCAAAAGGACATTCAGCTCTGCCATCTCAAAAAATCAAACCGAAAACATTAGCGCTCCCTTGGCATCCTGACAAAACAAGATTCTTGTATCGTCTGACACAGATACAACGCAAATCCCTCATCAGGGCTGACAGATGTGTTTCACAATGTGTGAGGATGAACTGAGAGAGTGGCAGAAACAGTCACAGCAACAGTGACAGAGCTGTGAGAGACACAGAGAGAGACACAGAGAGAGAGTCTTGAGTTCAAATCCCCAGCTGAAAGCCTGTGTAAGTGTGAGCTTATTCGAATGAGGGGTTAACTGTGAAGAAACAGCTAATGACAAATTCAAATTGATGAACTTAAGAAGATACTCTAGACTCTCTCTAATTAACAGAATAACAAGCTTTCTCTCTGGGAGTTTGGCTCTGGGAGGCCGAAGAAACAATGTATGCATTCAGGTTAACTTCATTAACTTTTGTATATTGCATGAGGTTATACCCCGACGTTCTCTAAGTGATGCCGGGTGGATGCCACAGGTTGGCATTGCATTTTTGAAATCATGCAGAAGTAAAGTATATATTTTATTTAGGAACACTTAATCATTTATGAATCTGTAAAGGTGAGCAGTACGAATTTTATTTTAATTAACATGCTATTCTTAAAATGTAACAACATAAAGCAAATTTGCCTGTGTTAATGAAAAAAAAACAGAGCTTTATACAGAATGATAATGAAGTGTGAATAATAATTTATTTATTATTGAAAAAAAAACTTAGTACACTGTTTCTCCGTATAATAAGGCTTTGGATTACACTCGTAAATATTTTAATGCATTTAAATGTATTCATGCACAATTCAACATCTTGGTGAAAGCCTGAGCAGACGGAATAATGAGGCGCTGCACATGTGGTCGCCTGTGTGTCTGTTCGTCAGGTTGGTGCTCCCTTCAGTTTAAGTTAAGTTTGTTTGCTCATAATGTTTACCTTGGCTGCCACAGGTGTGCGAGCATTCCGCCCACGGCGACCAATCAGAGAGTATACAGCTGACAGGACAGTCAACCACGCAGCTCTCCGACAGCCTCCACTTGTTGATCAAACCAAACTGTAGAAAACAAGAGCAGAGAGCTGTGAGGAGGGCTAGCTAATTATTTCCACTAACAAGAAAGAGGGAGAACCATATTTTAAATTCCATATTTTAAACAGGCAGCAGTTCATTTCAGGACCGTGGAGATGCAGCAATTAAACAATTTTACCATTAACTTTGCTTTCAAATGTTACTGAGCTGCAATTGTACATTTTTTTGAATTTTTATTAGAGGCAATCACATTATTTATGAACATTATATTAAACACAGTGGCAATAGCATCACAGTCTTCGTCTCAATAAAGCTCCCTTCACTCACTGTAATATGATTCTGGATATAGCAGACATTAACTGCAGGCTGTAGAGTAAGACTGATATCCAGTTTGCAATACGCCAGTGAGGAATGTTGGAGCCACTACTGTTACTGAATTTACAATAACTTGCAGCATCTTCAAGACCACCACTTACCTGTGCACAAGTATGACAAGGAAATAAAATTTAATTGTATTTGGCTTGGAAAACTGCTTGGTGAAACATGAAGGTGTTTAGCAGATTAGATACAAAATCTTCACTTTCACTCAACAAATTGGTCAGCTTGGCTTTCAATAATGTATGAGCAAATGGGAACAGGAGAAGAATTGGAGTACAGTAGCATAAATCAATACTTTGTACTTCAAGGTACTCTCCAGACAATTTAATTTTAAAGTACAATATTCCAACATTCCTGTTAAGGGCCTCTCTGTAATTTGGTGCAAATCACTTCTCGTTCACTCATTCCCATCTGTATTGGTTAGGTTTTCTAAATATACACCGCCTGAAAAGAGCAAACTGTAAGTCCAGTGCATTTCTGATTTTAAACAAAAAAATGTTTGTATTATTATTTGTTTCAAAGGTCAACCACAGCAAAAACCCTTTGCACTATATTCTTCGCTGCACCACTTGTGTGGATTAAATTCATTTAACATTATTAAACCTCTGTAACCACCATAGTGAGGAAACATTTACACAATAAATACACTCTGGAAATGGGATTTTTCTCAGGCAGTAATTGAAAAAATGAGAGGTCTCATAACACAGCAATTACCTGCTCACACTTCTGCAGCTCCACAATCCTGCCATCGCTGCGAATACAGTCCAGGAGGCGCAAACGTGAACCCTGACCACAGATGGCATTTTCACTCAGCTGACATGTACTCCAGTCTGCAGTTCACACACACACACACACACACACACACACACACACACACACACACACACACACACACACACACACAGAAACAGGGAAAAAAATCTGTACATTAGAGTCACAGTGAGCAGGTTGTATGTTGCCATTGCTTGCAGAATCACTGTCTGTTTTATCCAGCAACATTGTGTAGACTAACCTGTACTACACCCAACCAGCTAAACTCACACATTTTATTAGCTAAACCTCTACTGTTCTTAAACGTACTTAACACAGGCAAACTTGGTCAAATACAAAAGTATTATTTCACATTCATTTAACTCAATGCATCTCCATTGGATGCAAACAAATCTGTCATCCACTTGTAGCTCAGACCAGCTCTACACATCGTCCTACCTGAGACTCTGTACTGGTAGGTGAAGCAGGTGCCGTTGAGGATGCAGGGCTCTGACTGGACTAGCTCTGGACAGGGAGAGTTTTCCGAAGCAGGGAGACGGAGGATATGTCTAGTCCTGTTCCTTGTTGTGCCTTGGTCACATTGCTGAAGAACCATGACAGCACAAAAAAAGATAAAGAAAAAGTCTATTTTTACTTTTAAGTAACCCTTCAGCAGGCCAAAGGAACTGAAACCTGTCTCATGCATTTACCTTTATGACCTAAATATGATGAAATAAAAAGAAGAGTTAGAAAATCCTGTGTTAATCTGTGAATATGCTCTAACCTTTTGCTGCAACAAATGTAGTTTTATCACTCTTATTAGTTTTGTTTATAAATGGAAAAATAAAATTCACTCTGTATTGTAAGATTTTAAAATAACACATTTTGCTTCCAAACCCAAAACGACAAACCCCCTTTAAGAGCAATGCCTTACATTACATTTTCCTGACACCTTTTCATATAATCGATTCTCTTTTCCTGTACAAGGAGACTAAATGATAAACTCCAGGCAAACATATTTTAAAGCAGTGTAAGTAAATGATTGCTACTGTATGTGAAGTACATAATATAGTACATACAGTGATGAGAAGGTTAGCTGGAAAAACCAAATGTCCATGATAATGTGTTTTATGTTTCAAAGTGGATTTTGAAATGTGGGAGAAATTAGGAGGGAATGTGTCTTTGTTATTAATAAATAGCTATAATTCATTAATCACGCCTATTTATTGGTCCCTGACAATAAATAAAAGAAATGAAAGTAAAGAAAAATCAAATGAGTGAGTTGAAGTTGTTCTCTTCTCTTTACTTGGGTGCTATCAAACAGCACTTACCCACAGTACCCTGATTTCCAACACATTGCATCTTCCTTGAAAAAAATCTACCCATTATAATGTTTGTGAGGATGTAATTGAAACTATGAGCTGCAATTGCTGCTCTTCTACAGTCCTATTCTTGTTGCAAGACATATATGATATACACCGATCAGCCACAACATTAAAACCGTTTGCCAGATTTTACTGTTGTGGCTGATGGGTGTAAAAGTACTCTGACTTTAAACTACATGACTTATATGACCCCCTTTAAATTACATTTTTAAAAAATGATCAGTGTGCCACCCCTTTAAAAGTGTCGGGGGATTGTTTACGTTGCTGCACTGTTTGTCCCTGTGGGCTTTCTGTAGTTCAAACTTCCAGCGTTCGGCAAAGTTGTTGTCTCCACTCAAAAGGACATACTCGGTGAGTAATGTTGTTGCTGTGAAATTTATCTGTATGACTTACCTGTTACGGTGTCCCGCTTTGATTTATCGCCTGTGTGTTAAGGTAATAGCGCTACCGAGGCTAATGAGCCCGTCAGTTGGCTTTTCTGTAGTATGTTAGCATAGAGCTAACCGCTACAGGTATGTTGTGTGGCGTAAATAATGATTTTGTTTGTGTTTATGAGTTTTGTGTTTACGACTGTACAAGAAACAGACAAACGCAGTCTAACATATTTTTTCTTTATTATGTTTTGTATTCCAGTTTTACAGATCTTCTAAATAAAAGCATCAAACTTACCTGAAGACGATGTTTTAATAAGAAACTGTTCAGCTATCTGCCACGTTATGAATTCATCTACATTCTTACAAGGGCAGAATAATCAGTGTCAAGAAATATGAGAAACTATTATGTATGTGGTAGAATATCTAAAGTTAGCAATGATTTATTTATTTTTTTAATGCCAATGGAAAACTGCTATGGGTAGGCTAAAAATACCTTAAAGGAGTAGTTGCTACACAGATCAGATGATACAGATTATATTTTTAAAGCCATGGGGAGATATTATCACATTAGAAGGAGATGTTTTTAAGGTAGCAAAGAGACTTTGGAAATTGTGCACAGAAACCATTTAAAATCCATTTTATCTCTTAAAATGAGTAAGTGATATAACTTGAATGTTATAAATAAAGTGGCTATAATTTGTAAATTCAACGAGTGAAGTCATACAGAATCCACAGAGGCAGCTAAATGAGAAAAAAATATAAAATACAACAAACAGCTATTCAGATTGTATTCTGAGGGACTCTCTTCACCCTGTCTACCCATACTGTGAGCCTTTTTTTGTCACTTACAAGTCACCCAGAATTTGTATGGCAAATATACTAAATGAAATTTGAATACTAAATGTCAAGAAGACCTTTCTGAGCCTCATTACAAACTAAATCTCATCATCCTAATACATTTTTTACAGTATATATATATATTTTTAAATCAGTTTCTGGTATCTAGTTTCAAACTTAATGTAACTGGCTAACTCTCTGTGCCATAACTTTGGTTTTTGCGTGACTCAGTATTCATTAATATTGTTTTCCACCTGTAGAAAGCCATTTCTGCCCAGGTTAACATTTTTCATGCCAAACTACACTTGTGTCTTTGTCATTCTCTATGTATTAACAGGTTGAGATGCAAAATGGAAGATTCACTGACACAAATCTGTACAAACATCCTCTTATATTCCCCCATCTGAGGGCTTGGAAAGAACTAGGACACGTGCTCGAATGGAATTAAACATTATTTGACACATATAGGGTTAATTGCTGCTGACTGTGTGCTATAATCCTGTAAAGCAGGTGGATTGGGAGCAACCTGAATTTACAATACTATAGACTGTTACATTGCCCAGCTGAAGGCAGATGAAGACCAATGATAATATATCAAAAGTGATATCAATTAAGAGAGCAATTATTAGAGCTGTCAGACTAGAGCCTTTACCAAATATCTACCGAGGGACAGGGGTAGCGTGATGGGGTAGCATGATGAGAATCTGCACATTGGAGTTAGACCACAGAAGAAAGGAAACTGAACAGAGGAGCAAGGGATATGAGAATGTGGAGGAGGAACTGTCAGCTCAGTCTCACAGGAAAAGAGAACGATTCTTCTGATGAAGGCCTTTGTATCGAGCTGCATTTGGCCCTCTGCTCCTGCTACATTAGAAGCTGCACCTCAATCACTGTCACCTCCTAATGAGGGACCTCTGTGTGAGCCTCATGAATCAGCTGCAGTCATTGTACCCTTAATGTTTTCACAACGGTCTCACAGTCACGCTCACGCATTTGTATGCTACATATAACATAAGGTTGTGCAATCTGCAGGCTCAGTTGTGCCTTTGGGTGTTGAGAAATTAGGACTGAGTTCAGAACAATTTTCACACCATCTGAACTACTGTAAAATAAGACCAATAACAGTCAAAAAGTTCACAAAATCAATAAATTAAATCTGTTCATTTGTAATGAGTTACAAAGTTCTAATAAGTGCTAAACCAACACTCAGTACAGCTACAGTTCTGTTTCACAGTTTCACTCGTTCTGTGTTAATCAATAGCACAGTCTGGAGATTATTTTCCGATGTTGCTGTTTATATATAAATGGAGCCAATCATGCAATCCTGAATTTTAAAAAAAAAAAGAAAAGAAAACAAAAAAACATGTAGACTGGAATAAAAAAACAGCAGAACAAGTCAACTAACAAGTCACATTAAAACAATTTGTGTAAGATGTGTGAAAGATGAACTAAACAGGTAGTGAACAACACTAAACCCAGAAATCTGAGCAATAACAGTTGAGTACCTCTTTAGAAAAACGGGATAGATTGGTGGACCCACCAGTCTGCTTGTTTGACTTGTGCCCATGCATTTCCGTCCTTTATAAAGACAGCAAAGAACACATCTCCTTTACTTGGAACAGCAACCTAGAGGGGGCAATTACATTTTGGCCACAGGGAGCCATGGCCTCTGTCTTGGAACTGTTCATTCTAATCATAACCATTTCAAAATCTGCCACAAGCTGTGCTGAAGGAAACAGTTTATGACTAGACATGCTCTTGAATACGAATATGATGTTTGGTAAAGCACAAATGCATTACGTGTTTGTTTCTAGAGAATTTGTCCAGACTTTTTGGTATTTGGAAGCTTATGAGGATAAAGCCCATGCAGCGCCCTGAAAATCTCTGTTGTTCTAGACCAGTACTGTATCATGATTTAGGCCTGCAAATTAAAATTTTGTTACTCAACTGTACAATATCTTCCAAAGCATATAGTAGTGTTGAAATTTGTTGAATGTGGTTCCTTGCCTTCCAGGTCCAGATATTGGTTCTCAGTTCATTTTGGATGTGATCAAAATATAAGACACAATAAAGTTGATGCTCACAAATATTTAAATGATTCTTAAAATTGTATCCATGAAAATTATGTAATGGGTGACAAAGCATAGCCACGGCATCCGTGACATTCATTTTAAGTTGGCCAGCTCAGAGCATTACATTACAAAGGTCTAATTTCAAAGTACTTTAAAGTGAGTTAAAGAAGTGTGTTCAAGACATTTCTGTGTAAACTGTACTTGGCACTGTGCGACTTATGTCTGTTGCAGAGAGTCTTAAACCTAAATACAGTCCTCCATAATTGCATTTTTATTAGCAAAGTTGGCTTTAATATAACTAAAACAACACTGCAGGTTGCTGCCCTTCATCACTATGCAACCTTTGGACCCCACAACACCACTGATCCCATCATATACCTGCATCCTCATTCCAGCTGAGCACAGGAACAGCCCAGGGCTATACATCTATCTCCAATTACACTGGACCAGCATCTTTTAAATTAAGCACCTGTGTTTCTTCTAACATTATCCATTTGTGGATGAGATTTCTCCTTACACTGCGTTAGGAATTTAGATGTGTACTTTCCAAGACGTCTGTCTCTCAGTCAAAACAGCTGACGGAGAAAATGTCAATAATGATTCAGTGAGCGGGCCTTCTCTGATTTGGTTGTTGAATTGTGCAAAGGTTAGGTGAAGGAAAATAGCTAAACAGTGTGAGAACAGTTCAAAACCTCTGACTTTCCTAATTACAGTGGCATGTTGTAGTTGACAGTTCCTCTGAGCAGAGACTGCAAATCAGCTTAAATGTATGTGTAGGATGTATCAATGTACAAATTCTTCATTCATTATTCAAATGCTTGCAATTGGCAGATCACTTTATTTATGCAGGTCATAGTACCTAGAATAATTTCAGGCTTTTTTTTTTTCTTGTTTGTAATCATTTAATGCTCAATTGGGTATATAAAAGGCAACATAACATTTTTTTTTTCTTGTGTAGAAACATCTTGAGCATGAGTTTCTCTGCTTCATATTGCCCAAAAATAAGTTAATGTAGCCATAAAATTAAAGTCTAAACCACTCAGAATTCAGGAATTTGTCTGAACAAACATACAACTGCAAATACCACCATCTCCGCTGTGCCACATGTGTTGAAGTGCTTCAGGGTGCATTTAACTGTAGAAACAAATCATCTATAACCATTTTATATGGCTGTTACAGTTTAACTGGCTTTCAAGTTAACAGTTTTAAACACTGTTATATCATATAAATGGCTGATTTCTACTGATGTTAAGACTGCTGCCAAAGCTTACACACTAAATGACTGAATTAAACAAAATGTCTGTGGAGAAAACTCAGACTAATTAAGTAATCTCTCTATCTCTGTGCCCCAAACTATTCTTTCTCTGACTCCAATGTTCCGGTCCAATGAACTGTTGTGTTTGACAGGAAACCTGCACCATGCCAACACGGCTGTGTGACCAGTTGCCTGTGGCTGCAATCACTGGGGAGCATATGCTACATAGTTCTAGCCTGAGGGCTAACCTTCATTGGAGAGCGAAGGTACATGAGTAAACTCGATTTAATTTGCAATAACCTACATTGCAGAGCAAAATGTGATTTCAAACCACACAATGTATCCGAACAGCAAGAGGAGCGAACATCTCCCTGATTTGTAAAAGAGTGTTTTTTTAAAGGCTTTATATTTAGAAGAAGTGTGATTAAATGTCATGCTTTTTAAAGCAAATTTCAACATTTTGCCTGAATCCATCAAAGAGAGTAACAGTACTGTAGCTGTTGATTATTTTAATTTGATAAATTGATCAACTGCTTAAATGGTGGAGGGAGGTGAGGTCTAAGTCTAAGAAAAGTCAAAAATCATTATAAAAATGAGTGAGTGAGTGAGTGAGTCATAAATGAACCAGAACTCAAACTGAAATTTGACTTCGTTTGATTTGTTCGTAGTTGATTGAAAACTGCATTGAGGCTGTGAGTAGCAAAGGTCTGATATATTATTCTCAATAAAGATGAAGCTGTATTATAACTCTCTGAATTGACAAATAAATCAAAACTCATTACAACACTACATGTCAAAATGTAAAAATATGTTTCCTATTTTATCAATTATAAGCCTCAAGTATTAAGTAAAAGAGGAAAACTGTATGTGTATTTCAAATAGTTGTCCAAATACACACACCCACAGATGTCAGACAAATTTTTATCATTATTAAATAAAGGAAGACATTTGATCAATGTATGTCATTACTGATGGATTATCTGCCATCTGTAACTGTTCCTACTCAAGCTAAGCTTCAAAGCATTTGAAATTTTCACTTACTTGCTATGGATTATGGACATGCGCTCGATCACCCAGCTTGCTACACCACAATCTGTCAATTCACCAAGGAAACAGTCACCAAGTTATCGCTTCTTACCAGGGAGCAGTTGCTCCAAGGTCCCCAGGGTGTCACTACACAGTCGTTGGGGCAGGCCAGAAAGCAGGCCTGGGCTCTGGGTGGCATTTCCTCCTGATCACAGAGACTGTCTTCCACACTGCTGGCTTCCCCACTCGCTCCCTTCTTCACACACCTAGCAGAACAGCAGATGCAGCTGTATAACTAGTCTCTGGGGCACTGCTAACTGGGTCCTTTTTTGAGTTTCAAAACCTATTTCTAAGTTTCTGACTCGAAATAGATCACACTTTTTGTTTTCTCAGGGGAGATTTTGCAGCTCATTTATTTTTAAAGGGCCTCTACAATTTGTCCTGTTTGGCTTTTCTAAACATTTAGTTGTATAACAGTGAAACATAGGGTCGAAAAGACTATTTACTGTGCTGTTTTCACACACACACACACACACAAAAAAAAGACAGAATTAGTTGTTTGTTCGAATGACTCCAAATTATCCATATGTTCATCAGAAAAGGAGGAGGAAGACCAATTTTAGATTAATAAAGTGTACTAAACAAGACCAATTCAGTTGCTTTTGACACAGTGACCTAGTTTCCCAATTTGGCATTTCCGATTTCTGCTTTTTGCATAATCAAATACCAGCACCAGTACATGCTGCTTGCAGAAAAGGTACTACACCACTGAAAATGCACTGCAAAAAAACCAAAAACAAAAACAAAAAACCTAACAACACTCATTAGCAAGCAGAAGTTTGTTTTAACTGTTTATTTTCCCCTGCCATTGCAAGTGTTAGCACCAGTGGTGAGTGCCAGCTACAGGACGGTTTCCAGTCTGCCTCTCCCAGAGTGCATTGCAGTGCCAGGCTAGCAGTCGGCCAAGCCTAACCCACTCACTGACCTGATCTTGCGGCTTTGGACTCCCTCCCCGCAGGCTGGCAGGTCATCCACAGTGTTGATGGTACAAATGGACCAGGGCTCCATCCTCCACTCGAACTGGCTGCATTCACTGTGGCATGGCACGGCCTCGTACACCTGGACACGTGCATGTGCAAACACACGCATGAACAGACACACACATACACAGAGGGAAAGGGACACACATGAGGGATAATGGGAAGGAAGCAGCGGAGCATGTAACCTGAAAAAAAATGGCCATGTATACAAATCAGCTCGCACGCAAGCCCCTCCCCCAGAAACACAAACACTCACACAGACACACACTCTCACACTCAAAGTACATGTACAGATTAACACAGCTGGTGTACACACTTGTAGAAAATGTAGAGGATATTAGGGACACTTTCTCCTTTCATCTTGCAGAAATGACGTGTCTCTAGGTAAAAGAAAAAGAAACACTATTCCTTGTGGGTTTTCAGGTGCCAAATCTGACAAGAAAAAAAGAAAGAGTACTTATTTTCTTCTCAGGTATAAATGCCTGCCTTAGTCTGGAAGTTATACATGTCTACACGCTGCATTACATGACAACACTCTCGCTTAAGAACACAATGTGTGCTGGTATTCTTTTCTTTTCGCGTTTATTTTTAACCTTAAGGCTTTGTGCTGTTATATAGGCATGCCTAATGCTGCTTTGAGAGGTTCTGAAGTCAATGTATACTACTCCCAATCGAGAGAAGAAACATTTAGTGCTGCCAGAGATGTTGGATTTTAATTTCAGTATGATGTCCCTTATATTTTCTACATTCAGAGTATGAATAAAAAGTACAACTTAAAGTTTTAACAGAAGAAAGTTCACCTTTCACCACAAAGTAACTAATGGCGATTTAACATGCTACTGCTGCAGAAAGAGACAAAAAGCTATTTTATTCACACTGAAATAAAACCTTTGCATGATATGGAGAAAACAGCATGGAGTGTGTGCAACAAAAATGACCATGGCGATAGGCCCTTCAGCTGAGGATGTAATTGGCTGGATACTGAGACTATTCACCTCTCCCCACTCAACCAGTGACTCTGGCATGCCTGTATAACCAAGGGAGCAGCCAGCGCAATGCTCCTGTAAACACATGTTTACTCTCAATCTATGTAACAGTCTGTCACAGTAAAAGGTATACTCTAGAGGACAATTTGTGGAAAAAGCTATGACAAGCTGCAATGGGTGTCTGTAAAGTGTGTGTGTGCGTGTGTTTGTGAGTGTGTGCAGACTAGAGAGAGGGAGGGAGCGCTGAGTATTCCCTCCCCTACGGGCTACACAGATGCCTATTACACACCCTCATCATCTCCCATCTGTCCCTGCAGATGCCCCTGCTGGGTAAACTGGCAACTGCTCTGCTTCCACTTTCTCCAATACCGTAGAAACCCAGTTCCAACATAACGGCTAGTTCTCATCACCAGAAAAACGACTTTCGAGTCACTTTCCACAATACATACACTATTTATTGAGCACTTAACTCCATTTGTTCAGTGAGATATCATGTGACCACAGCACTAACCAAATGGATCACTGTACCATAAAACTTAAGCTGTCAGACAGATATTAAATCATTTGTCACGGAGCAGAAAAATACAGCATTTGCTCCAAAGTACACATTAGGTCACACACGTTCAGAACGAACAACGAATAGGTTATCAGTTAGAATCAGCTGCTACAAACCAGATCTTCTGATTGGTTAAATGTTTTGTGTGCACACTCTATCTTCTCCTCTTTTGTTCCCTTATGGACACTTCTGAAATCATTTTTTTTCTATAAGCAATTCGAGAATGATATTACCTCGGCTCAATTAGTTTGAGCACACTCTCAAAAGCTTTACAGACCATTTGGCAATATAACAACGTCCTAGCGTTCTCAAGAAAATGTCCTTCCAGTTAAGAAGCAGACGGAATATCATCCAAATGCACTTCACATAAATTATTTCCATCCGTGTAGCGCTCTCTCCAATCAAACTATTGTTTCTTCTCTCGACCAAAAGACCAAAGGGGTCACAGGAGTATGTGACGAGGACAGATCTGGCATGCAATTTCTCTTCATTAGCTAAAGCAGAGTATATGTACAGAATGAACAGCACTGACCTGAGCCTGCGTGGATGTCCATATTAGCAGTGCATGACAAGCCAGAAGTTGGGCAGGGGAGAGAAGAACAATGATATGATCATTAGTTTAGATTTTGCCTGCAGTGACAGAAATGTATAGTTGTTGTTTTTGTTTTTTTAATCTGTAATTTGATTTAAAAATACTGCATTCTGCTCCATTCCTCATTAATGAGGGTAAAGGAGGATTAAGTACTTCATCGTTTATAGTGAGTCTAGCGGTCCTGGATATTTTGCAAAACTGAATGATTCATAGTGTTGAGAGTTTTAAAGTGCTGCAGTTGGCTGCAACAGCTGTGCAATGGGGAGACCAGCAGCTGAAGGCAACTCTCAGAAATTAATTTGTCTGGAGATGGTCAGAGGGAAGCTGGCGTGAATGAGCATATGCTCAGAGATGCTGTGTGCTCTGTCTCTAAACAAGGTTACTAAACGTAACTGTTACTTCATTGACAAGTAGCTCATCAGTGTGTCCTGATTCTTCTAAGTAAAAAGCAACATTCAAATAAAATCCTCTGATCTAAGACAGTACAAACATAGGTATTGTTTACCTGAACTTACACTGAATTCAATGTATGTTTGAAATAAATACTGTATGCTTTATGCAGTGACAATATGTCATAGCAAGAGCATGCATCCATGTATATTATGTAAATCCCCCTTGATGGAAAAAGAGTCACTTTTTCCATCTTCAATCATTCATTCATGACTCTGCACATCTGAGTGGGATTAAAAGCTTAGCATCAGGGCAAACTCATCTTCATTTGTGGTTAAGAGGAAATAGTTAATGATCACTGCATTTAAAGTCAAAGATTTATAGAAACAAAAAATGTTTGTGAGTTGAAATTGCCTCGTGCATGACATGGAAAGTAAATGGCATTATTCTTAATATCTCTCATATGCTCTCCAAAAAACATGATGACACTTAATGACAGTCTCATGTACACACATAAATGCACACTGTACGATGATGCATGTGCATACATACACGCACACACACCCAAACACGGATAAACACATTTCCACAAGGTCATGTGAAGCGCCAACAGGCCCTCCTGCAGGGATGGTATTTTATTGTAAACAAGGGGAAAATTGGACATGAAGCCTTAAAGAGGAGCACTCTCGCTTATAAATCTCTCTAACTGTCATTGTGTAACTGCAACTTCAAATAGACGGTGCTATTACTGTCAGCAGGCCCATGGATGAGTTAGAAAACAATGGCTTGTCTGAGAAACACAGTGGGATCTGCTCCCATGTGGTGATGACCTCTTAAATACACTCATGAGATGATAAGTTGAAAATGGGCCAACATACAATGCTGCTATTACGATGACTGCCTGTCTAACTCATCTGGGTAAGACACCTGTTCGTGCTTTTTAGAAAAGACATACAATACTGATGCAAAATGAATCCCTTGTGCTTTCTGAAAACTGAAATCCGAGCTACTGTAAATGATTCAAATCAGAGGATATAAGATGAATTGCAGCCACATCTCCTGAGGGCAGCAAGTCTCTGCCATCAGAAAAGAATGGGATCAGACCACACATTGTATTCTACTTGTATCTAAACATGTTATCCTGAATTATACCTGTAATAAAGCAGGCTCATTCCAACCACACATCTATAAATTATCCAGTCATATTTAGACTCACTTAACCCGCAATTTTAGCTGTAATATTTTCACATTATCAGTATCAAACGAACACCCACACATGGCTTCGATAGACAAGACTATAACTGTTTTAAAATTAATTTCAATCTTTCCTCTGACCACTGACTTGGCTTTGGTATCATACTTTGTCTCCCTCTCTCACCCACTGTCTTCGAGTTTAGACGTCAGTTACACCAATGAAAAAAAAAAAAAAGCCTTAGAAGATTCATGTCTAACATCCTCCTTAGACCCACCGCTGTGTTGGCGCTACTGCAGGGCAATGGCATGACTTCCCATAATTACACAAATTATTCGGCCATCAAGTTCTATTTCTAGCTCTGAAATAATCTTCTTTTCTCATTTACTTTGCAATCTATTACCAGGACACAGCTCAGTATGACAGGAATGCAGTAGCAGGGAGTAGCAGAGAGCACAAGCACTTAACCCTACACTAGCTTTTAATAATAGCATTGTCCAAAGGTCTTCGTCACATACTTAGAAAAAATTTGGAATGAGCTCAACTGTGATATTAGAGCCGATACCTCTATGTCACAGTTGGAATGAGTTCTGTTTATAATAAATTCCTGCTTAAAGGAAGAAGAAAAAAAACACAGGTAAAGCCACAACACAGTTCACAGTCACAACAACACCTTAAGGTATTTTTTATTACTATTATTTTTTGGTCTTACATTTCTCCTGTTAACTGTTAATTCTACTGTCTTTTTCTTTGTCTAGTACTGTTTTAACTGTATCTGGATTTTATCCATATCATTATGGCTGGCACAAGAAATGTCTCCGGTTCTCCAGGAATTGCTAGATATTATGGTGTTAATATACCGTACTGTTAAATAGAATTAATATACAGACAAATTAAATATAAAAAGGGATCTTTTATTGAATTTATGTTGAGCAAAAACTAGAACTTGGTGGCTGTATTTCAGGTTATTGGGTTATAAGCTCACAGCAACTGTGCAAAAATCTTGTCCTTAAAAAAGTCACCTCAGTTATCAAATGATGAGCCTGTATTTAATATTCACCCAGCCACTCAATACAATTTGTTTTTCTAATTAGCAGATACAAGCTGTGATTAACCTTTGTCTGTGAAGTCAATGCTGTGTTCTGTTCGGGTGGCTAGAGGCTTTAGAGAGGCTCAAAGTGCAGCCTTTCTGGGTGGGAGCACTTCAGACTGCCTTAGCCAATATGCATGGTTTGTAATGCAGGGAGACAAGTCGCTTTTTGGGCTGGGCCAGGGGGGTGGAGGAGGGAGTAAGACATGCCCAAACACTGCTCTACGTTAATTACACCTCACTGGCCTTAGGTAGTTTCATCAACATTTGGCTCCAAAAGTCTTTCGTTCTAATGAAGGAGAGAGCTGAGTTTAGCACCTGGGTGCAGTGAGGTAAAAATGAAGTCTAACATTTTTTTCTCTTTTATCTTTTTATGATGTTTGGTATTCAGTAATTCGGTAGACTTGCTATGGGCTGTTTCTGGCTATTGACAGAAGGACAGCATGCAAAGAGCA
>JBBMJY010000007.1:16305413-16380696 GCA_037833715.1 Toxotes lorentzi | reverse complement strand
TAGTGTATATTTCAAAATTTGAAGTAACTCAGTGTTTATTTACTGTAAAACCTGAATGAGGTAATAAGCAAAGCAGTTCATATCGTTGAACAGCAGCTGTACTGCATACAGGTAACAGCAGATAACGACTGTGTCAAGTAAGGCAGTTGAAAGAAAAACTGTGAGCAAAAACATAGATGCAGTTAAAACACCTGGGTGTTATGGTTGTCTTATAGTTCAGGTGTTATTGTGGCCCAATGAGGGGAGAGGAGGGAGGAGGTGTTTTTTTCATATACTATAGGTGGAGCATCCTGGCACTGAAGGAGCTGTCAAAAGCACTTATGGTGCACACAGTGTGTGGAAGGTGTAATAGACTCCACCATCCCCACATACTCTAGGGAAACGAAAAGAGCACCCCAGGACAGAAGTAACCTCCCTCATTAGTTTGTCTACTATATTTTTGTCAAAATGCCACTGCCCCAACAGACCACAACACTGGAGATAACTAATGCTGCCAAAAAGCTGTGCAGTGGATTTCGGGGTTACTTGCATTCTGCCTCAGTCTAACCTCTGGCTCTTCTTGTGCAAAGTTTATCAATCCATGATGTCAATACAGGACTGCAGTTACTGGACCACCAGGTGGCCATTCCCCAAGAATGTACCACCAACCATCAAGGGAAACATACTATCTAGCAAAATGAAGTGAATATATTGACTATATGTACCATAATGCTAAGCCATATCAACTTGACAGCAGACAATTTATCAAATTCCTGAAATTACAAGATCAAGACTCTTGGCTTGGGGCAGACAAAATCTCAGTGAAAAGCAGCACTGATAAACAGCAGATGGCTATGAGTTGATTGAGTGTGATCCTAGACCAACAGCTAACCCAGAGATGTTTAACAAGAGCTCAGCTGTTTAGGCCCAATTCATGATATGTGAACTGCAAGGCACTCTGTCACACATCTCACTGCTTTTGAATTAACTAGGTTTTTCTAATGTTGAGCTGAATATGAAGTGTGTGGAGAATATCTGGATGTGATGACCTAAAAACCCTGCTGTGTTTCACTAGGAACCAATTAAACAAGCAATATGTCAAAGGATTTAAAGGCAATCTACAATTATAACCCTCTACAAGTAACCTCAGTTTACCAAGCAGAAATTCACCATAATAATATCAGCAAGTGCTAATATGAGTAGTCAGAATTTGCTGCTGTTGTAACCAGTGGCATGAAGCACATCAATGTGTTGCCAAGGAAGAAATGCCACAAAAGAGTGAACATGGGTAGACAGCAGCATCATAAGAGCTTAGCTTGGCATCCATACTAGTGGGCATCATGAAATTGCCCACAAGCAGATCTGTGGGGTAGCAATAAAAACCCTTCAACAAATAAATGCCTACAATGAACTGTATCAACTGCTTTCTACTCCACTCTTCTAAACAAGTACCACAGCAAAGTTTCCTGAGAAAAGCAGCCAGCAGCATCAGCATCCTCACAGCTTATTGACATTTGCCAAGTACACAAACACCCAGCTGAACAGAGCCAAGACATCCAATCAAGGCATGTAAGCACCAAGAAAGCACCAAATGCCTAATTTTGGTGAGGCAAAACAGTGAGACCGAGAATTCAGTGTTGACGACAGTGATACATAAGGTGAAAAAATATATTTGTGACACTTAAAATGGTCCTAAGCCACCAATAGCTCAGGCAGGAAACACTGACTTCTGCCTTGAAGGGTGTGCTTGTGGGCAGTTACTAATATTGGATCGGTTATTGCCCAGAGTTGCAAAATGCTGTCAGGAACAGTGGAATGTGGAGAGCAGACATGATTATATCCTCCATAAATCTGCCCTGGAGTGCATGATCAGACTGTCGGTGTAGAAGCTTACTGATTACAGACTATTTAAGAGCATCAGCAGCAAGAGAAACAGTGTGATGAGAGAAAAACGGCTTCAATAGATGGCAAAAAGTGTATTGTATGTACATTGTAGGCAGTGGTATACTCCATGTCAGGTGTGGGCATCACTTGACAATTGACACCCCCAGCAGTGACCAAATCTTACTGTGTCAAAACACAGCATCTGTTTTCAACTGAGACATTTTACACTTTATGGTGCACAATTGGGTTTCCACACATAACTATTTATCCAAGACATATATCAATGTTCAAAAGTGAGTTGAACCCCTGCACAATATTCCATGTGATACATGCAATTTGTTGGTGAAAGGGGCTTAATTATCGAGTACTGGTAATTACCAGATAATCATGTTCCTCTCATCGCTCCTCTGGCTGAGTATTGTTCAAAAGAGGAAGGCAGAAACTGCCACATTGTTAGGTAAAAGAGCCTTTATCCTCAAATAGGAACATATTTTCTGTTTTTATGTGGCACTGACAACACGAGACAAAAAGCATTGAGGCAGAACAGCTTATTCAACAAACCTTTCTCCTCTGACCTATTCTTGCAACAAGCGGATTAACACATCAAAAGTACAAGTGGGAAACATATTGATTTTGCTGTATTACACATATAGGATGATATGATTCTACAGAAATGAGGGTCTTCCAGTCACACGAGTGAGTGATTTTCTTTGAGGAGAAAAACTCTAATTGGTGAACTGCTCCTCACAACCCAAGGAGCAAAATAAACAGGATGGCATGTTGAAATGACAAATCTGGCAATCCAATGCAGTCTTACAAGATGGTTCGAAAAATGTTGTACTTGTATTCCTGCTGCTGATAATCACTGATTATTATGCCTTTAGTAGTTCATGTTTTATATAAGGAACTGATATTAAGCATCTAATTTTTGAGGAAGCACAAAACAAAGACCCACAAAAAAACACATTTTAAAAAAGATAACACAAGTGAAGCAATAAACAATTAGCTCAATATTAATAATCATAATGTAATATTATGTTATGTATTTAACAGTTTAGAAAACCTTTCCTCAGTGTCCACATAAACAAAGACACCTGTCTCTGCAGATGTCTCACACACACACACATACAAACCTCCCACCACATGCACAATATACAGAAGAACAGTGCTGGAGGTGGACAGGTAGGATGTTTCTCCATAGGACAGGGCCAGAGTGCATGGAGTAGAGGCCCCATGCATTAACTGAATGACAAATGACTATCTGACTGGCACACTGGCTGGCAGACAGTCAATTCAGACAATTCGGTTGTACTTTATGGAAATAATACATCTACCACTTGATATCTCAACATTTGGTGGCAAACACTTGTGGGAATTACGATGAAATTCAAATGTCTCCTGTAATTATAGATCCAACCTGTGTGTATCTCTGGGAGCTCTGCTTTGACATCTGTGAGCTCTCTGTGGCAGTCTCTCACCACACCTTGTATTCAGACGTTCAGGTAGGCTCTAGCCTACTATAAAATATAGCTACTGTAAAATCAGTTTGCAAAGACCAGCCATTTTGTTAGCATCTGAATATTTGCGGGGAGGCTATACAAATTTTAAAAATCAGTGACACATAATTCCAGTAAAAAAGTATAAGTATGCTGCGAAATGACTGGTCAGTTAGATACATTAAAATAGAAATAGGAAGATCAACATAACACAAGAGACGCACAAGAGCTGTCTAGTCAAACTATCCTTTTTCTGAAACACTGGGTCTTGACAAACAGACAAAAGCAGTTTCTTATTTCTGATTTTGTCAGTTATCAAATGATAGCCATTGCCAGGAGATTTTTGAAGCTTTAGCTAACCTGCTAATGAAGCTAACTGTAGCTCCTCGAGTTATTTGAAAACACTGTCTCTGGCTGAATTTTGAATGTTTCCACTGGACTCCTGACCCTGACAAAGGGACACTTGGTGGCTACATACATGACACTGTGCAGAAGGTGAAACATCAGGAAGATGTTTCTGAAAAGACTTGTACTATAAGACTTAACCAAGACACCGCCATCATTGTTATTGCATCCACATGTGTGCCTCTTCAACATATAGGAAAAAAAAAAGAAAAAAAAAAGAAAACTTGACCCTGCTGGGTCACTTACAGCTGCTAAGCTATGATTGGACAATCATTCTTTGGGGCTCCTCGAATACATATATACAATTAGTAACGTTCCACTGGAAGATGGTTGTTTGATCATTTCCCGCTTGGACACAAGATCCTGAGTGGGCCAACAGATCCACAATGACAGGTTTTCGTGATGATGGTGATGGATGAATTATTCATCTTGATGAAGTAGTTCTTAATCACACTACCTCATTAACAGCACACATACAGTTTACTTTACAACCAAACTCTTACATATTCTTCTCGACAATGTGGCCATTTTTGCTCATTATTTTCATGGTGGCACTTTCTCTCTCTCCCTGTCTCCCTCTCTCTCCCTCTCTCTCTCTCAATCTCCCTCTCTCTCTCTCTCTCTCTCTCTCAATCTCCATCTCTCTCTCCCTATTTTTCTTGCTCACTCAACCATGTGACGAGTGGATGAGTTGTGGTGCACTGTAAATTTCATCTCTGTCAAGCCAGTCACTTCTGGCTGCGGCTCGAGGGGGAACATCTGCTGGTGGGAGCAAGGCCAGACTTTGGCTCGAGAGTGGTTCACAGTGGGTGATAAGGGAGCAAGTGTTTGTTAGAGAAGAGGTCTGGCCATTAGGAATGAGAACATTCTTAGTCATGCTGAACCCTAACAGAGACTTAATGAAGTACTAAGGACCAGATGTAAATATGAAAGCTGAACAATGAAGTACACTGGCTTGAAGAAAAAACAGCTTTTTTGAGACCATGTGGAGAAGTCAGTTGTGACCGTCCAGTAGTTTACTAGTTTAGCACAACAGCCGGAAGAAGTAACCTCATACCTGCATGCCTATTGAACTAGAGTAGAGGTTATAGTATCTTTCTACCCACACCTCGGACAGATGTACTTCACTTTAAATGGCCAATTTGATGATGTTAACAATGAGCCCTAGTCCACCCTCAGGATAAATCCAAGAGGGCATTGGCAGAAGTGAGCTCCAGTTTCAGTGGCAAAGGTTATTACAGGGCATTACAACAGGGACCATATAGACCTTGTTAGTGGGCACTTAACCATCTGTACACAAATCTCCACTAGAGCACACTGGAATATTTTTCACACAGCCGCGCCTCATCTCCATACTGACCTCTACCATCTAAAGTGTCCTTTCAAGCCCATTCAAGCATACAGGCAGCATTCATAAAAGACTTCCCCTCTTTAAACAATGAGCCCATGAGAGACATGCTGTCACAAAATATCCAGAGCTACTGATACAACATGACTATAGAATATCAAAAGCTCCCATCTGTCCACTTCTCCCTCTCCACCCCGCTTGTTTTTGTTACTTAACACTGCCCTGCTTTTATGTCAAGGAAAGGGCATGTCTTGCAAGGCAAATGATTTGTTCTGACTGAAGACACCAGAAAACAAACAGGTCACCCAGGAGTCCCACTGGCTGATGGGTAATAAACCTTGTCATTGAAATGTGAGCAGAATGCAACAAGCCCAGGGTGTATTTATGTGACAGCACGGTGCTGCGACACAACCAGGGCTGGAGGAAAATATATTCCAAAAACATACTAGAGATCTGTAAAAACTCAAGATGTAAACTACTGTATACATCGTACTATTGTTCCTAGTAAGAAAATGCTGTATGTTTGTGTAAACATGGAGTAATGTGGACACTTTTAGCATTTAGTAAACTAACATCTCTACATCTAGCAATAGCCTTCCTCTTACATGTCCACATTGGTGAACAGGGGTGGACTGGAGTATAGATTGCCTTCATCTGCATTCTATTGTATGTGTCCCCTGGAAAAAATCAAGTCCTTAAAGTGACTTGAGAACAATAGGGCCTTACTCACCAATACCTTCCTTAAGTTTTTTTTTTATTAAATTTGTTCTTCAGAAAGGTCCCAAGAAAGTCAAGTTAATTGTGAACCTTTATTTATAAATTAGCAATTAATTGCTTTTGATCTTGTACCACAAATCTGTTGTCTTGTACCAGGAGTGGGTCATGAAGCACATCTTCTTGTTGTCGTGGTGGTTGAGAGGGCAGTGGTGCTCTGCGTTTCATGGCAATGTTGTGCAAGACACGACAAGTCATGACTGTCCTACAAGCTAAAACAATGAAAAGATGACCAAAGCTATAAAATACTACAATAAAACTACAATAAAATTATGCATCCAAACATATCCAGTGTCCTATTAAGGTGCCATTTATGAGCTCGATGGCTGAGTGAGTATGTGCGTGCTGCTGATTGAAGGACACCTGCTGATTCTGAGGTCTGGTGAGTGCTGTTATTAACAAGGGGGCAGTGTATATCTCAAAGTTTCATACAAAGGAGCCATGCAGATCCAGCAGCTTCTTTTTCGGGGCACATACCCACAACACTGTTTAGTAAAAATGTAACAGTAGGAAAACACATTCAGGGGGTGGTTCTGGGAGTCCCAGATGAGTCTCATTTATGGAGCGGTAGGCTTCTGCTTGCCGTTGAGAATTGGGCAAGCTCCCTCTCAAATGTCCCAGTGGCTAAAAAGCCCCAGGTGGAGAGTATCTGCATGTGAGAGGTACAAGATTAGACCGTCTGGCATGGCTCCATAGTGCCATAGTCCAAACTATTGCAACGCTCCATGAGGACAACTTTTGGTAGCCTAAAGCATCCTGAGAGGTACTCATCACTCTCTGCAAATACACTCTCTCTACATGGTCACAGAAGATGCATTTCTGCAACATCTTGAAGCAGCTGCAAATATGTCATTATGCGAGAAGGCCAATGCTGCAGAAAAAGACTATAAACAGTGTGATCAATCACTGAAAACCATGGTTTCCAGTTTACGTAACTGATGTGAGCTGAAGTGTTAGTTTAGTGTTTATTTATTTTAAAAGCCATAATGACCATGATGCTTTGCAAAGTAATGAAAATAAGTGGAATATAATAAAACTATAATAACCAATTATTTTGCATACACGTCAGCACTCAAATGTAAGTAAGTGTGCTCTTGAGTGCGCGTAGATTCTGTTCTTACTTAAGAACAAATCCCAAATAAGAAAACATTGATGAATGCCCCAATCTTTATGCAGTGTAACTGCATAAGTGGGTTTTAAGAAGAAATTTCTTCTTAAGAACGGTTGGTGAATGAGGCCCAGTGTAGATGGATTAGGAGAGAAACCCTATTTGCTCAATTTTACCACGTTTCAGTATGAAAATTGAAATGCATTATTCTAACGTCCAGATACTGTAGATGAGCAAGCGCCGGCTCTGAAGAATACATGCATGAATTAATTTCCACTATAAAGACAGATGCATAACAAAGGCATCAACATACTGTGAAAACAGCTATCTTCCACAATTTGTTTCCCTCTTGTACTGCACAGGATTTCATGTGTATAAAGCCACTGGTGCAAGCCTTACCTGGTTTTTCAGATCCAGCTTGGGGCATGGGCGTCCCCCATTGAAAGGTTTCTCTCTGAGCCACTTGGACCTGATCTTCAACCCGCTGCCACAGGAAGCACTGCAGGCTGACCAGGCTGACCAGTCACTCAGTTTACAGTCCAGGGGGCAAGGGATGTGGCAAGTCTCCACCATGTAGCCTGAAATTGAACATTGGCAGATGAGAGGGGGAGGCCTGATTTAGACTTGGTCAGCGGCTTCAGTGAGGGTCACATTAATAATGTCAGACAGACATGCTGCTGGCCTGCGCTGAGCCAGACCTTGGTCTTGCTCACTGTGACACTGAGAGCTAATTATCTGACTAATGAGTGTCTCATTCCTCCTCTGTGTCCTCATGGCTCAGAGGAACTGCTTGAGGGGATTCACACCGTTTAATGTTTTTTTTGTTTACCATTATTTAAGATGTTTACCATCTTAAATAACTAAACTATCATTATTCATCCAACTGCCCTTCACACTAAAATTAAATATGCAAATAAACAAGGCAATGATGTAGCAACTACACATTTCAAATAACCACCACCTACAAGATGGCACTGAAGTTAAAATTTCATCAATACAATAATTTTTTATCTGATTATTCTGACACACCACCAAGTGCTAGATATGTTGCTTTAATGTGACTCATTGTCTTGTAATAATATAGTTTATTTCCCCTGTGAAAAATCAAGTTTTGCATTAAAATTGCTGCAACACTACAAATACTTCAGCTTCTATATCACCAGCTAGCTATCGAGCTACATCCAGGAAGTGATACACAAGTAATAGAGGTGTGGGTAAGATCAAAGTAGCTGCACAAGTTATTGTAATTCAATATATCCTCTTAAATTAATTGAGTGTAAAAGCATTAACAGGGCAAAGTGCAAGAATGGGCCACCTACTGAATTCATACTCTAAACAAATAGGTGGCAGCATATTACGAGGAAATTGGACTGTCCACTCCTATCTTCAGAAAAAAAAGAAATACACTCTGATCTTTTGTCCCTCTACCCCTTTCCCTGTGCCACAGTTACTCCTTCTTCATCCTCTCATGTTGGACTGAGGGCAGACGAAACGCTACAGTGACTCACTATCGCCCCTTGAGGTACATAGTGGTATTACAAGATGGGATGGGTCGAGGCTAGCTGATTAGCATGTTAACTTCAGTAGATATCTCTGCGTCCCAATACATAGACGTGTTTGACTTAAAGTCAGAACTGTTATTTCTTCACATTCTGTGGATAATGTTAGTTCATTTTTTAATGTTTTAAACTTAAGTACTCACATATTGCCCCTTTAACTTCTCTCACAAACAGCTGAAAATTACATCAATGGGAGAGATAGGCTATGTCAATCATGATTAGTTATGACATAACAACTAAATGACCCCCGTTTCCAACAAGAAATCGGCTAACATGAACACACTGTCAGGTTCAATCAATGAAGAGAAGCAAAATGCA
This sequence comes from Toxotes lorentzi, assembly GCA_037833715.1. Lineage (NCBI taxonomy): Eukaryota > Metazoa > Chordata > Actinopteri > Toxotidae > Toxotes > Toxotes lorentzi. Next base: position 16,371,825 of record JBBMJY010000007.1, on the reverse strand, counting down.
AATTATGTTTGATCACCAGGCTAATCATAATGTATGTTTTGGGACTGCTAAGAGCCAATATGTTATGCTGGTTAAAATTTCAAAATTCATGCCATATATTTCTGTTAGTCGTACCTGAGTCTGTACAGAGCGTAGGGTTCAGCAGGTGTCCCTGCTGGTCAATGCAGGCCACAGCTCTGTAGCGCAGACCTTGGCCACACTCCTTTACCTCCCGGTGGCTCATCCAGCCCTGCAGGGACCCTGGGACTGAAGGATCAGGCAGGATGCAAGCGGACCAGTTCCCATAAGGCTGGGACAAAAACTCATCACAGAAACAAGGCTTTGTCTCCTCCAGCGGGTACAACTTCTCATTCAGGCAGTGCTCCTTCTTTTTGCTGCGACCTGTGAGTGGAAACGGACAAAACAATGGGAAGTTACTGTGCACTGGGTGGGTAAGAAGCACTGCCTGAATAGAGCTTAAAGCAAACTTCTTTTTCCCGTGTTGGAAATAGAGACAGATCCTGGATACAGAAATGGGTGATGGAGAGAGAAAAAATAAACACTTGATGAGCACAGATGGGCACAGTTTGATGAACACATTAAAACGTGTTCATCACACTGCTATGGCAAAGAAGGAAACCTGATCAAATATAAATACAAGTAAAAATTACACCGATAACTTTTTCTTATTTATTCATGATCATTCATAATGCATTCAAACTCTTACAATGTCAGTAGGTGAGAAAACTAGATTCCCAGCAGAGCAACAAACTGAGTGTAAACTGTTCATTTGTATCATTGCGACTGTGAATGACAGAAGCCACATACAGGCACCAGCAGTGATGTTATATTTATTTTTAACACTGTGTTCTCCATAAGTGTAATACACATTTGCATATCTTGCTAGACTCCATCATTTTCATTCTATTTTGGTGACTTTTCACTCATGCTAGCTAACATTATCTGCAACATCTCAACTGTAACCAGAGGCTGTCTCTGGTAAAAATATATTGTAAAAATGAAGTAAAGACAGCATCAGTCTAACCCACTGTAAAATGTGCCATCATGCAATCACATGCTGTAATACTGCATTAACAGAGAGAATATGATAAGATAGCTGTTATATGGTATTTCATTATCCAGTGATTTAAAGTCACTTCAAGACAGTCCTGTCACTTCAAAAATGCTCTGAGATACATGAGTAAAGAAAGTTCCTGCATGCCATTTAAACACATTAATATTTTATAAGACAAATGTGATATTTTCGGTAACAAAAGCAACACAACAAAAAGCTAGACTGTTTACAACATTTTCCTCTCATTTCTAAAAGGCAAGTTATCATATAAACAAAATATTTTCTCCAAGACAACAACTCAATGTGAATACCAGTGAATACTGTTTTTTTTTATGACTAAAATGTGTTTGGTCCTTTAGATTTAGTATATATCGCTTGGCAGCTCATGTTACTCTGATCTTTCTTATAGTTTGATTTAATTTTCTCTGAGAAAACAAATGCAAGAAGTTAAAAGCCAATCATTAGAAACCGCTCCATGACCAGCAGCAAGGAAGCACTTTTCCTTGTGTGTACTCAAAAAGCACTCTGAACAACCCCAGGGAATGAATAGTGCTATTTACAAGCATATTAAACTTTAATTTTTGCGCTTTATTTTGAAGCTCCTTAAGGGAACTTTGCACATTTAATATCTGTCTACAAATATATAAGCTCTAAAGGTTGAAACTTTTCTTCATAATTTAGAAACAACATATTATGTGTAAGTGTTTCTAGATTATACAACACATTTTTAATATTTGTAATCTTTTGTATGTCATTTGCATTCATAAGTACCATATTTATTTAGGCATAGCACACATACACACAGTGTGTGTTACCATAAAGACCAGAAAGAGTAAAACCTGCTGCAGCTGCATGTTCTTCCAAGGAGGGAGAAACAGGGAAAGGCAGTTTCTTTCCCTAAAAAAAATTCTGCTGATGAACATTTATTCCCCTGCCTTTCATCCATGACTTCTCACCAGCTCACAGTGATCGCAGTTTATTATTAATGATTAATGGTGCACAGACAGGCTTTGATTCCAAGGGTTGACAATAGTAGAGAAATGGCCAGACAATGGAAATCAGTGCAGATACTCACACACTGTTATATCATTAGTCACTGATGTTCAGCTCAGGATTTTTATTTTTGTGATAAAGTGCTGTATTTGTCTTTTTGGAATATCCACTTTCCCTCAGTCTACCTCGTCTCATTTTATGTCACTTAATCATTTCATATATTTCCCAGAATGCCTTATGGCAACCCCTAGTCACTGCCCTACAATAGAGAGAGGAGTTTTGGGTTTTTTTTTTTTGTTTTGTTTTTTTTGCTGTGCTCTCCCTTATAACCCACAAATCACAACATATCATGTGGATCACCATGACATCTACTGAGACTTCTGTTGACAGAGAATTTGGTGCTAAAATGTTTCTGAGAAATCAAATGTGATTTTAGATCCACTAAAAACATCATGTAAACAACAAGTATTAGAAATGAATATTAGAAAGTGGATGGAGAGCTACACCATGGATTGGCAGAAATTGATTCAGCTGTGATTTTTACTTTAAAATCTAATTTAAACCCCGACTCCAACTCTTCTGTCTAATGAGGATGAAAATGATTTTTTTTTTTTTTATTTCAAACTTAAGACCTCCATTAAGACTTCCATTATGACTATGAGAGCTCTCAGTATAGTTCACTTCAGGCTTCAAATAATTAGTTCTTTCCATTAGATCTCTTAAGTATTCATATATAAGCATGAGCAGGAACATAACTCTGCAGCTGAAAGGCACGTGTTCCTCTCAGACACTGTCACTTTTAATATCTGGACATGTAACAGATAGAACCTGTCAAGCTGTCCATCTGCTCAAAAATCTTCCTCATGATTGATTGTCTGCTTCGCATCATGAGATATGAGATGAGACAGTTATGTTGTTCTGTTCTCACTGCAATAAATATCCTGCTGTCATCGATACATTAGTGCTGCTATAGTACATTGTTTAAAAGAGTGAAAGTGTCGCTGTCAACACTTCCTCCTGTGCATGTCAAAGCTAAACAAATAATGGATTTGATAAGATCACTGGAACCCATGCAGGATTTGCATTCAGTTCATAGAAATCAGAGGAAACCGAAGCTAAGTGTAACTGACTGGTTTGGAGTTTGGCAGATGAAAGCATTTGATATATCTTCATATTTCACTGTTTCACTATTCAACATCAGATCAAAATTTTAACTTGCCCAAAACTTTGGTTTATGACTAAATGTGTACCTGCAAAACTAATGACCTTCAAATCAATCAGCTGTACTTGTTGTACTATGTTAAAGCTAACAACTGCTTATTGTTGCATTGTCATTGTGGGCATGTTAGCAAACTGATCTTTGCTGAGTTTATTGAACTAAGCTAGGGTATGCTTTACTGTGCATGAATCCATTTTCCATTTGTAAGGGGCAGGATGTGTTATTTCTTCCTTACAGACTTGATTTAAATAGAAACAATTAAGTTATATACAGCAGAAACAATTAAGTTATATACAGCAGATTTTATATTACTTTTATGCTCATACAGTATTGCTTCCGAAGCGGTTATTTTCTTGTTGTTTGGTTAAAATGAATCCTGCTGGTCCCAACAGAACATAGCCAACAGAGTCAACACTTTGTGAAAAATGCCCAAGTGTGGCTTTAATGAACTGCAGTCCGTAGAGAATAAGGAAATTACTATGTAATTATCATAATTAAAGTAAACACCTTGTTTCTGTACTGTAGAATAAAAGTGCTAACAGAATTCCTTGACCTGAGCCAGATGGAGAGAGAGCGAAACACACACAACTCCCTCACCCACACACGTACACGAACACGTGCAAATAGGAAGCCTGGTGAAAGTCTTGCAGTTTTGCTAATCCTGCCACTCTTGTGCACCCATATTTGTTTCATTGATCCTGGGTGTCCACGGCCTCCTGTGTGCCAAGTGAGCAGCCCATCTGTTTCTGAAGTGGGTCTGATTGCAAACATTCCTCACAGAGTGCGAACTCACTGCCGTCGCAGTGCAATTCACCCGCAATCTGTTCAATGTACACCACTGGCAGCTGATTGAAGAGCACGGGTGCAACATCACTTCACTTTGACAACTATATTACTGGCAATAGCACCACATAGGCCTACAGGCACAACAAACAATCTGCATTTAAATCTGCAACATCCAACTTGTTTTAGCAGTATGTATTTTAATTTAACAGAATTTTAAAAATGCTCTCTAAACAGTATTTTCTGTGCTGATGTTCAATTAGAGGCTTGCCGTCTTCTTTGTCTCTGTTACACTGTCAAATGTGCTGAAAGGCATTTGCAGACATGAAATGAATGAAAGAGCTTTAGCTTACTCATGGAATGGCAAGGTCACAGATGAATTAACTTGACAAAGATGTCAATGGATCAACAAAAGATAATTGATTTCCCCGCCACTGAAATGTCAACATGAGCCTTTCCTCCACTTGACTGGATGAATGACCACACCCTGGGTTGTCATTAAACATGACACCTGTTCTACAAGCACTGTTTCTGCTGTTTCATTTTTCATCTGAAATGCTTAGTTTTAATAGTTGGTAACTGGATTTGCGAATGTTTGGTTGAATAAGGTGAATTGATCCAGGCTACTAAAAGCTACTAAACAACAAAACCAAGTAAGTTTCAGTTTTACCATGGAGACTAATGTACAGAGGGAACGTACTGACAGGGTGTGAAACTCGCCTTGAAACTGTTTGTCAAGGACAAACTGAAAGAAACAACTGTTCCAACAATGACGAGAGAGAATCTAAAGGAAGTTACAAAGGTACAAAGGTGCACAACAAACCAGTCAATCAATGCAATGTGTGCCTATATTGCATACACAGTGTGACTTATAATATTATTAGACTTAACATTGCTACATTTAAGTTCTAATTATGCAAATGACAGGATATATAGCTCAAAATGCATTCAAGTGGTCCCAGAACACTGGACAGTCATGTCATAGAAGAACAAGTCTCTCTATTCTATTGCAGTCCACCTCTCCTGTAAAATAATACCTGACATTAAATCCGAGTACTGTGAGACAGGTGTATAATAAATCCCAAACAAATCATCTCCCCACACTCAGAGTAGTGCTATGTTCAATTGGTATATTTTTTTCCCTCCCCTTTCTTGGAAGTATGAGTGGATTTCAATCAGTCAATCAATATATAAATCTTCAGTTATGCCGCATATATAATGAAATGAAATAAATATAAATAAATAAAATTAGCTTCACAGTGGGAAAAGAAGACATTATAAGATGATTTAAGAGCAGAGACAAAACTAAATCTTGAAACAATAAAACACCCACAAAGTAGAGAAGATATAAGAGCAAAGATAAAACTGAACCATAAAATAAAAACAAATAAATTCAGTTTAAGATAGTAAAGTGACCATTAGAGTAGTCTTTCTCTAAAAGGCCAGGCTAAAATGACACACATGAGGTACTTACATTGCTTAAACTGACAAAGACGAGAATCTGAGCAGTTTTTGAACGGCTCAATAACAAAGCCGGATAGTGTAGCTAAACCATTTATCTGCAGTTAAGCTCTTACAGATACACACAAACTCTGCTCTCTGATCTGTGGTAGAAATAATTCACACAACTTAACGTTTGAATACGCATACAACACTCAACATGCGGCTTGGGAAAGAAATTAGCTACGACTCAATACTTGCCAGTAAAGCAATGGCAAAAATGTTTATCCTTTTTGAACCTTTTTTCCAAGTCAATTCGTCCTTTATGCTGACAGGTGACAGATTCAGATTACAGCAGCATCTCCTTAAATATGTATCATTTAAACATCAATTGTTACTCTATTAATGCTAAGACATCAATATAATTACATGGAGTAAACAAACTAGAAGACTGGCATCCTCTGTGCTGTTTTTGAGTAAACAGAGTTTTCAGTTCTTGACAGGGGGTGACATTGTAATTGCACCAGGAACCAACAGTGTTTACTGAAAATGAGATCTTAGTTTGTGTTTTGCAGACATAAGAAAGAGGCTTTCAGTCTTCTCTACAATGGTGTCATTTATTTGTTTTAAGTATATCAACATATGAATCACTTAAATCAGTTAAAGATTATATATGATGTTTAAAAATGTTACTTGCAGAAATGCTAAAGTTACAAATCATCTGCCATGGATCATTTTAGTCTATAAAGGCAGCGACTGCCACCGTGGCTGAAAAGCCTGCATGTTTCAGGGGCCTATTCCAGAATGCATTCAACAATTTATGCTGGGATAGCAACATGCTCCTCTGACCACTCTATTACTGTGCTAATACCAATCCATTCTCTAAACACATATACTTTACAAGATGGAGAAGGGGGTCATATGTATCTGGCAATCGGCTTTTTATAAGTGTCTAGGTTATGATAAGTCTCTAACATAAAGTAGATGCATGTGGGTGCAAGAAAACAGTAATGGCTAAAGGAGAGAAATTGTGTAAGACCATACAGTATCATCAGAATCACCAGTTTGCCCAATTTGCATGTCCTTGGACTGTGGGAGAGAATCGCAGCACCCGGAGGAAATGTGCACAGGATGAACATGTAAATTCCTCCAGAACACTGTTGCTCGAAAATGCCACTGCTAACTTCTGAGTCACCAATGCTGCCCTAACAGAGATAGAACATCACATGTATGCCCGAGCTCAAACCTTGGCAGCAGAAGGGAAACCAGTTAAACACAGTCAAACTCTTAACTAAGCAAAACAATCACAAAAGCACAAATTTAATGATTTGTGTGTGTGTGTTGTGTGTGTATTGGAGTGTATTGGAGAGTGCTGAGGCATGGCTGCTCATTTTATGTCTTTCTCCTTTCAAACCCTCAATTTGTAAACACACCGTTTTTGTGGGAGGTAAGTGTATGATGAAAATAAAATCACAATCACAAAAGTGATTGTACAGTACTCAGGGAACATCTATCATAATGCTCAAACTAGAAAATTATATTCCTCATTGCCCGTGTTGTGTGCTTTGTTTATTTACACAAACACCTTGCCAATTTTCAGTTTTATTTTTAGATATTTGCAACAGGGCTGTTGTGCTTATAATATTCACAATACATGTCAGTTTTCTCTATATAACTGTAGCTGCCTTTACTTATCTACCATTGCACTGACAAATGCCGACTTTAGTCTCTGGGAATGGAGATTTTTTTTCTTTCTCTCCACTTCTAGAAAATCCAAGAGACATGCTCTCCAACTGAACAGTATTTTGTTAAACAGCCTTTTGGGCCTTCAAAATGACTTTCAGTTCAGATGCACAGAATATACTGTAATATAACTCAAGGAGGCTTTTCAGCATGGCTGTATTATCTAAGCAGAGGCCTTGGTAAGCTGCCAAATTCCTCAACCAGAGCTTAAAACCCACAGTGGGTTCGCTTTCTATCCATTTACCTGACAGAGAAATTTAGGCAAGTGTTAAAGCTGACATAAAAGAGTTGAAATACTGACTTATTATGACCATTCCAAACCACTGAACATAAGCACACACTCTTCTCAAAGAAACCCACCACTGAGCTAAGGCTGATTTCATGTGTTGGATTCTAAGAGCATTATAGAAGGAGACAGGGTATGTTTACTACAGCCCCTCTGGCATCAGATCAAATATTCATGAAGACAAATAGTATCCAGCCTGGTCTGCAGTCACAGCGTGTAATTCAGATTTTGCCATCTACACTGAAATAACGGATTACAAGCAGCAAGAGACCTAATTTAGACCTGACATAACACTACCGAGACAGTAGAAAGTTACAGTAACAGACCTACAAAGAGAAAAGAGGTTGGACTGGATTGCAGTATGTGTTTTTTAAAGAGCAGGAGCTTTTCAGCACAGGAAGAACATGTTGCAGTCCTGAAGATCAAGGAATGTGCTTGAATTACTTTTGGAATGACTGCACAAGGTGACCACTTCATGCTTCTAATTGCTTGAGATGAAAATAAACAGCAACCGATGTGTGGCACTTAGTGCTTTTTACTTGTAGCAAAACGTACTAAGTTGATTTGCAGTGAGCTTCTCCAATCAATGTGAGAATGCTTGACCTAAGAGGGCAGTCAAAAGAAGAAACTGTTGCCTCGAGTGGTATTTTTGTGAATAAAAGTAGAGACTTTACCTGTGAGTGAGCGCTTGCGACTTGTGTAAGTGCCACATCCAGTGCATTCAGAGAACTTGGACCATGCAGTTAGGGTGCAGTCATCCTTGCAAGCCACCTGGCACTCTCTGATCTGAGGGGGCAAGGAGCCAGCCCATCGCAGGCACTCCGTCATATTGGCCGACTCACTGTTCTCCGCAACGCAACTGATTCCTGAAAACACGAGAGGGTTGGGGTCATCACTCCATTTATACAGACAATAAACCCAGAACAAATCATAAATCACCAAGTTAACGTTCAGTCATTGTTATGCTTCTAAAACTCCCTATAGATGTTTTATTACGATCACCTGAGCTACAATAAGCCTGATGTAAGCATGAGGTCACTTTCATATTCACGGTTTTATGTTTGGTTGAATGGGCTCAGAACGGTTTCTACAGGCCAGTCATAGCATAAGTCAGAGTTATAAAGAATATCCCTGCGCAGCTTTCATGTTAAGATCTATTGAAATGCTAATTCAACCTTCAAGCACCTTTATCAGACTTCTTCAGATAACTATGATTTATTGAATAAAACAAAGACATTTATTATAACGGATCAACACGGAAACTAAATAACTTTTGACAGAATGATGTACTGTATATTCTATGTAATCAAAGTATTGGTATCTGATTAAAGGGGATTAAAGACATCACGCTGTAGCTGCAATATGTGATTATGTGTGCTTCGAATAATTATTTAGAACACACAGCAAGACCAGATGGGTTGCCTGGGCTGATGTAGCACTCAATTAACTGGAAGCAGACTTTCAGTCCAGTGTGGCTGCTTTTGATAACTTTGGAAAATACCTCTGAACAAATTCTTTTGCAATTTTTCCATATCTCTTAGGGCGAAATGAAAACTGTCCCAGAAGTGAGACTGCTCTTTGTCAGAAAAGATAGAGCTGCTTGTAGTTAAGGAAAAAAGTCTACACTTAATACAAGTTCTTCTTAAAAACAAACAAAAAAAAAAATAAATAAATATTGCGAGCTCCCTATTCTACGAAAACAAGTGAACATGTACTCCCCCCAGATACATGACAGATGCCTGAGCTCATCTATACCAGGAAACTTCATTGAATTATGTTTGGAATAAATCAAGCTAGTTAAATATCATTTCAGAGATGGACATATTAATGTTTTTTGCCCCCAACTTGTATGTTGAGTGTTCATCAGACCAAACAGCCTTTAACAAATGTTGAATGCATTTTTAGTTTTTGGTCAAAATAAGAGCAGAGTCTGAGACAAATGGGAGGTTTATGTATTGCTCAATATCCTGGTATAGTAAATACAAACAGTGCTAAAGTGCTCCAAAATCAAATCATTTACTCTACAGAGGAACCCTGTGGTGGGAGAAGGAAATTTCCATTGTTACTATTCTCAAGATGCAGTTCTCACAAAAACAAACACAACCTCCAAATTTCTTACATTTCATATTTCATGGTATCAGGTCAAAATAAAAAAAAGAGTAATGCTGTGAATCAAGTGGCACACAATAATCACCAGACCCACAAGGTAGGAAAAGAATAATTTCCCTAATTTCTAGATCTTGATATTTCAGTCTGCATGGCACTTGGATGTCTGCAAGAATATCCGGTTAACGCTCGTTCAACCCTGGCTAAAAAGGGGCGCAACATAAATGAGGATCCACAGAAATAGCTACAAATGCAGTCTGAGTTAATTAAAGAAATTAAATAAAAAGGAAAATGAAGAACAAGTAAGTGTGAAGACACTCTGTCCCTGCTGGTTGAGAAGAGAGGAGGAGGAGGTGGAGGAACTCTTTTGTACATTTGTCAGGTGCCACTGATTAGACAGGAGCAGCTAGCTGGACTATAGCTTCCTTTAACAAGGAATAACAAAACTAGGTCAAAACCTAGAGTAAGGCTGGACCTGGTATGGTCAATGTACAAAACTGAGAGGGTATTTGAAAAGAGTTGTGGAACCACTGTAAACTGCTACTTTCAATGGAAAGTAGCCAAAGCCTCCTCCAAAAAATAGTTTAATTGTCGCTAGATGATGTAACACAAACAATTAACATATTCACGTAGCAATCACGTCGGATTAGCATTCTGCCTGTCAGCGCGTTTCAGCCCTTTATCTGTTTGCTTCTCTCCTGCTCTCGTTACTCACATGTACAGTTACATTTAATACAACTGAATTCCCAAGAAAGCTGTTCAACATTTACATGTTTTTCTGTTTTTGTTGTCAGACAAAGGAACAAATAAAAATGAAACAGTGACTGAAATGCAGCCCTTTAAGGATACACGTTAACCAGCAGTTACTTCCAAGTCATTTCCAAGCTGCTCTGCAAAATCCTTATTTTATGTCCACGACGTCATCTGACAAAATTAAAGACAATGACTGCACTATGATTTCAACTATACTGGTAAAATGATGACACGGAAAGTTAGAAGCTCAATCATGTCTACGTCAGCTGCTTTGCTGTCATTTCAATGAGATGTGGAGCGTGTGCCTGCGGAGGGTAAGACTATTAGTGACTCTTTACGGAAAGTAGCTAACATTTGTCCAAAAAGTCCCTAATTTGTTTTTAATGCTTTTTTTTTTGGTTTGTTTTTTTGAAAAAGAAAAAGTGGCTAAAGAGGTCTGAAAAGTTGATAAATCAAGTGACAAAGGTGCTGCTACTTCTTTATTTCAGACAACAAAGACCCCAAGTTGGCAACGCTGCCTATGAGCAGCCCCCTGATTATGTCATCAAAAATGTTCATGCTAATTCATTTTGAAAGCGCAACAGCCAATGGTTAAACTCATCCGGCCGAACAGTAACGTATCTCCATCACATCCATCGGTCAGTCGGTGACATCACTCAATTCGTTCACGTTCGACGTTCACGTTTGTCAGGCTGGCCTGGCTGTGACTGTCCAACAAGCACACACACAAACACACTGCGCAGGACAAAACAATGTTCAAAAACACTGTTCTCTCACGCACGCACACACCGGGATTTAAGTAACGCAAGTCTACCAGTGAAGGAAAGTTTTCCTTCTCCCAACGTCTTTGAGGATTCACTGATCTACAAACATGCCTTTCATCCATTTTATTGATTTCTATTTGACTTTTAAATTTTGCCCTCTGACAAACTGTTGGGTTTCTACATGCTGAGAATGTGTGGGATGGTCATTTACATGCAAGGCCTCTACAAAAACATTGCAAGGGAGATGATAGCTATGATGTGCCTTTATGTAACATTAACAGTCACAGCAATTGTGAATCACAGCAGAAAAAAAAGTCTTTCATTTTGCAATGTATGTGTATAGCTTAAAACTGGTAATATAATGGTGAACCCTTAAAGGTGAATTTCCTTTTAACAAACCTGTTTGAAAAACAACTTATCGTTAAGAGCTGCTAGAGTATTACTCCAATTAGCACCACTGTGGGAATAATTGTATGTCCCAGTTGGCATTTAGCTCTGTCCATTTACCTTGAATGGTATTCTTTCTTACCCAACCTCCTCCACCAGTGACAACCCCATTCTGTCATTACTAGTGTCTTTTATTAGCAGAGCCCAGCACAGCAAGTACTAACATTCTGATTTTGAACTTGGAGCCATCAATTTTTAACATAATTATTCCTGGTTGCCCAAGCCTATTTGTGTGGCCTTTCACATCATCTCCCCTCACAAATGGTAACAATTTTTGTCACAGTATCTCTGCCACTGACAGGGATCATCTTTAATTATACAGTTACTTAGAAAGGTGAACATCATTGAGGCCCAGCTGAAAGGACCTGCTTTGAAGAGGCTTGTCACACTCCAGCTTTTCAAAATCTTTTATGGGGTAATGTTGTAGGCTTTGAGATAAAAGGACATCAAGTTTCCTTTCGATTGTTATCTTTTATCAGTCCAGCCCTGAACATGTTACATTTTCTATCATTACCTTTAATACTAGGTTCTTCATCCTCATAGAAGCCCCTCACATCACACACAATCTTCATGTTATTTCTTATTGCTTGTATAATCTTCTTCTACTGTAGGTGATGCCTTGTAAAGAGTAATGTGGTTTGGCTTCATCATGGCCATTAAGTCACATTTTTCCTGCAGCAAAAGATCATCAGCATGACTCATTTTCTATTGAATAATTTCTCAAAACAGTTCCAGTCCTACTCAGGGAGGGATATAATACACCCAGCTGGTTATGAGCCACAAGTTGGATGAATTAAGACACAGTGTGTTGTAGTGAGTGTGAAATCCATTAGCTCATTGTTCGCTCCAAGTTATCAGCTTCAACTTCACACAGGTTTTCCAGAGTTTCTTGTTTTTTTTTTTAGTAAAAAATTATTTTGTGCCAACGTTAGAATTCATCTTCTCAAACCCTCTCTCATTTAATTCTTCTTATCCGTGACCCCTGGCATGTCAGATCAGTGTATGTACCACAATATTCACCTCATTCTACACTCGGTCAGACATTAGCATTCATTCAACATGCTGCCTTGCGTCCAACATGGAGCCAGAAACGCGCTGAGATGGGAGGAAGCATTTATTCAAGCCAAGGGCATATTGGCTTTGTAAACCACAAACCCAATTGCTTGCTTGTTTCTAAACCTTGGCCATGATTCCAACTTTACACCACAGGCCTGAGCCTGGCGGTCACTATGTATCAAGCAGTCTGACTAGTTTTGACTGGGTTTAAAATCTGTGGCTGCTATTTGAACTATTCTGCTAGTTGAAAGTTTTATCATCCCTAGCCACCTACCAGTTTCGAATCCCTAATTTTCAAACAAAACTTATATTCAGTAAAATTCACATGACACGAACTTTATGGTTTGGTGCATTTACCTGTACCACACCTCATGTAGATGCAGTTCCCCATTTCAGAGGCAAATCAAAAATAGCCGTTCAGAGATATTTGGCCACAGAATGAGTACAAACAGAATCGGAGGAAATGGGGAGCAAATGCAGATGTGCATTGAGCAGCAAAAATAGAGTTAAAGGCGACCTGAAAATGTTACAACAACTAAGGTTCCCGGCAACTTCTGAGATCAGCCTGTCTGACCTGTGACACACAGAACTGCTGCTTATTACCACAGGAAATGTCAGAGTACTCAGACAGGAAACACTTCCATTGGCTGTTTGTGGCCACAAGACAGAAAGACATAATTACACCCCAGAGCACGGTGCTACTCTGCAGGACCATGTCACCACGTTAACACTTTATGCTGAATATTGACAGAGCTTAAGGCTGATAGGATAACGATTTTATGGACAGTTACATTGTAATGTAATAAATCCACTTTTACAAATTAGCTCACATTGTAAATGACATAACAGATGACTGTATAAGACAGTTTATAAATTATTTACACATATGCTCCTTAGTTAATGATTATTTTATCATTATCTAATGGCTTATTAATGAACCTCAACAGGTTTGTGATGAGTGTCTGTAAAAGGCCATTACTCTTCATTGCCTTTCAATCTGATGGGTTACCACTTTTGTTGGTCTGCCTAATTATTCAGCAAACATACAGTATGCTGATGAAGCAAGTCTGTTAGCACAGCAAGACTCTGCGGCTTACAGAGCAACTACTGCATCTCTTACTCAGAAGGTTTATGTCACACTACCCTAAACTGTTGTTGCACTTAAGCACCTACTGCTGCAAACAAGTTTAATTTAAAGCTCTGCGGATGCATGGAATGTTTCTGCAGGGCGTCACTTATCCTGAGCAAAGTTTGCCAGACTATTTGACCTGATGGGAACTGTGCAATACCTCATAGCTTCAAATATACCTCTCAGGCTTTATAAGAGTAAAAATACTCTCAGTGACTGACTCCATCACTGACTTTTGAAAGTAAGGATTTGGAAGGAAGTAAGGATTTGGGGGCATTAGTGAGCACTATAATTAATTACTGATGCATATGTCTATGTTGATTTAAAGCCTACTTTTTAATGTCTCACTGAATTGTGATTGTTTTCTCTCTGACACATTACTGCCAATGGATACACAGTAAGTAATATGGAAAAGATCTAAAGATATGACTTTGCTTTAAGTGCAGCACTAAAAATGTATATTTAATATCTTTAAACGTCCTTGAATAAAATAACTAAGTAACCTACAACTATACGTTTCTGTCATTAAGCTTTAATATGCCCTTATTCAATGTTTCTGGAATCCTAATATTGCCCTATTCCCAATTATTGTGTCCTAATTATACCCCAATTTGACATTTATGTGTTCAGCCATCCACTGAGCGAAAGTAAACTCTGGGTAAAGTCTTTGTTGTTTAAAATCTGCATTTAAATAGTGTGTTTCCTTTCCACTTTCCAAGTGCAAATTCCAAACTCATGCTTCAGTTTTTGAAATGTCACAGGCATTTAACTTAGTCATTTTCTAATCATATTCAAATAGATAGCTCTAAAGGTCAATGAGGCTTGCTCTTAACCTGGAAACACTACAGGCAGTTTTCCTATCCTCACCAAAAAGTCATGGAAATTCAATTGAGAAATGTCAGTCATAATTATACGGCCAAGTAAAAGTGAGCAAAAAAGAAAGAAAGAAAGAAAGAAAAAAAATGCTAGAAAGTTCTCAAGGCAACACAGTAAGCCTCTGAAAACTTCACTTGAATTGCACCAGTAAATTAGATAGAACAGCCAGTTTCTGGGATTTATTGGGACATTTGGTCTCCACTAAACGAGTCTGAAATGATCCAATTAACGCCCTGGCTTTTTAACGATTCAGGCCAGTGGCATTGGTTTTCACAGCTCCACTCAGAGAAACGTAGTACTTCACGAAGAATGGTACACAGGAATCTTCACAGTTCGGAAACACACAACACATTCACACACACTCACAGAGCACAATCAATTAGGGGTGGCGATCACAGGGACACGATACAATACTTATGATATGCTTCCAACAGTAATGATTGTGTCTTGATTCAGATAATTCTGCAATATGGAACATACTGCAGACATTCATGAACAACAACTCACAATAAGTTAAATAACTAGAGAGGAAAACATTCCCCTAATGAGAAAAAAAAATGTTTTTCATTAAGCAGGAATCGTGCCATGCACAGCAGTGTGGAATGGCAGCGGTTTCAGACAACTGAGATAAAACATGTTTAAAAAAACATTCCGTTTCATTGTATGACAGTCATAAATTGGCAAAAGGCCAAGTAAACAGACCCACTCCAGAGTTAAAATGTCTGCAGAAAAGGAAGAATTAATCTCTAAGGATAGAAAATCATCTAAAAAAAAATAGCACATTACATAAAAAAAACAGTAGCACTAGCCAGTATATCATGAACATGTTCAAGTACATTTTTCAGTGCAGACAAACAAACAAACACACAGTTAGAAAAGGACAAATTGAGATATCTGTACCAGCAAATCAATATAATTATATTAATACATATTGCAAATGTACTGTGTATATTTTTTGGTGTACACAAGCCACTGACTAGTGCCACATTCCACATCACTTACAGACTAAGCTAGGTCTGTCCCTTATAACCTAATATATAACATCACAAAGTATTTGCTTCTGTATACACGTTATGTGTACCGTACCAAAGCTTCATACAAATATTAATAACTGGGAAAATATTAATTGTACAATATGTTTTAGAAAGAGATTCATTCTAATGCTGTGTCACTGTAGCTGCTTCAGTTAAAACTCTGTTTACTAACTGTAAGTAAAGTAGACTGGGAATTGTGTGGCATTTGTCTTTTTGTGTTACACTATTATTGGATTGTGTTCTGTAAGTGTGAGTATTTTCATTCTTAATTTGTGGAATCACAGAACTTTCTCAATGTCAGACTTTATGACCCCAGAATATCAAGCGATGAAGCATATATTTATCATTTCATCAAAAACACTCTATCAGAGAGGCACTGTGGCCAAACAGGCACACAAGTGCCTGTATGTACTGCACTGTGTGTGTATTCTGTGTACTAGGGCTGATTAGTTCTTTCAGCCTACTGCTAACATGTGCTTATGGCCATCTGACTCGCGGCATCCATTAATAAGAAACCAGTGTTGTGATGAGCCCATCAAGACAACAAACAGAAAGGCTCATCTCATTACACTTTGTGGACAAATTGCCTCCTTCTTTTATGTTTCCATCACTTGCTTGTTAAAGGGGCAGTTCTGAAAAGGCTATTAGGTTTCATTAAATAAGGAAAGAAAACAGATGGAAAAGCAAAGTTTAAAACTGTCATAAATAAGCAGCTGACATGTATTGACAGTATAATAAGTCAGGGACAACACTTGCCTCTTGTTTCTAATCCATTTCCACAGGCTTCTCCTGGTCCAGTTAATCCACGTCGAACTGAATCAGGGACCAGAGTGCAACTGTGCCACTTGTGTGTCCTCCACCTACACAGAAACACAAACACAGGAACACTTTAGGATAGCAGTGTATTATTACAGTTTCATTCAGGCAAAAATTTCACCCCAATTTTATCATTTTTTTAAAAACATAATTTATGGTTTGTAATTAGTGATCTGGACCACATGCAGCCAACATGCAACCTCTATATAAACAGGAACAGTTACAATAGTTCTAATTGCTGCGAGCTTCTATGTCACTAAATTTGTGCAATTTGTGTTTCAAATTGCGAAATGGGTTGACTCTGGTGAAAACACAAATTGATGTGTTTCATTTTGTTGTTGTTACTCTGTGTGAATGTCTTTTCAGTGTCACTATCATGTCATACTGGCCTTCAGCTTATTGTAGCTTCAGATTCAGATGCACTAGAGCTAAAATTAGTTTAACACAATAAACATTTAACAAACATTCATATCCTACTTATCCCTTAAGCAACCCTGATTATATCCTGTCTAATGGTATTTACATTAATGTGTATTGTTGTAATATGCTGCGTTATTGTAAAATGTTGCTGAATGGTTATCTTGCCTTTCAAATGTAGGTAGAGACTAAGACTCATTTTCTGTCTTTGTTTTCCTTTTTCTTCTCATGTTTCATGTCATGTCGTGTTTCATACATTTTCTAAAAACGTGGTGAATTATGAACTTTGAACATTTTTTAAGTTATAAAACATTAACATTGTACATCTAGTTTGCTAATTTGACTTGCTATTGGTTAGCAATAGCAAGAGTCTACCAACAATAGATTGTTGTTTTTGTATTTTTGGTATTTGCATAATCTTATTCTAACTTTTTTCTAACTCATTTCTCAAGTTTATCACCACTTAACACCAAACTTAACTAATTTAACTATTTTAATAAAGTGCAGCCATGTTTAACATTACTAACAGTACACTATAAGCAGCATGAGAGCATGTGCCATGGCCTCTGATGTTACATTAATGGACACTTGTGACACCTGTCATTAGATTCTTCTCAGTTGCACTCTCCTCTAACCCTTTCCTGTCATAGAGCCGATAAATGGAGATAATTTGTCCTTAGGTAAGAAAAGGAAATGCTTGGTTATAAATGTGCTATTACCTATACACTGGACATACTGGAAGTGATTCACACTCTCTCTCTTCATACAGTGTGTCAGGACATTCTTGACCTCCATTAGCAGACCTTTGAATGATGGTCCTGTATCGAGACTGTGTGGCGGCGGTTGCATTTTCTGTTGAACATGAAACACAATCTTCACAAAAGGCTGCATTCAGTGGCGGATTACTTGCACAGTTAAAGTTAAATGAATGTTTTCTAGAGGCAAGAGAAAGTAAAATGATACAGAGACAAATGGCTGACATTTAATGTCTGAGACAGCAAACAAATGGAGACACAATAACTGCAGTGCAGTCCAATCTGGAAGAGATGGCTAGAAAACAAGTGGTCTCATAGTTAATCTGGTGTGCCCTTGTGGCTGTGATGTCCTTCACTTCACTGCGGTCTGTTTTTGGACACAACACACTGCAACAGCTTCATTTGGCTCACAATCCAAGCCTCATTACACAACACTAATTACTAAACATTGAAAATGGTGCAATTAAGAAAGTGATTACATCATCAGCGGACCCAATGGACTACAGCATATTTACAGAGACGAGATGCCTGCTCGATTCTTTTAAAAACAATTACGTACTTTTTGATTTACAAGATATTTACAATCCGCACATTGAAACCCATTTAATATCCATTTTCCTCTTGATGTGTTGCCTTAATGTAATGGACAGTTAACACTGTCAATTAAATGTAATTATTCCATACACTAGAGACATGAGGGGGTGCACATTTGTATGGCAACATTTTGATTCACTCCACTGCTGTGTCCAAAAAGACTTCATGTCTCTCACCAACAAGGAACATGGGAGGTTGAATATATTTTCAAGTTAAATGTCTTGACTGTTGTGGAGCTATTAGTCACTTATTTATAAAATTGAGTTCAAGGAAATTCATGGAAGGACGTACCTGGCATACAGGTTGATGGGCAGGCTGTCCATTCACTGAAGGGTGTCACAATGCAGTCTTTCTTGCAGGGAAGCAAACAGGGTCGGACGGTTTCTGGACGAGAAGAATCTGAACACCTAAACATACAGACAAACAGTGGTCTTAAATTCTTCTCATCCTCCAGGCAATAAATGATAAACATCCCAGTTCTCGCTGGTAACAGGACAGTGCAGTGAAACAACTGCCCTGTCCTTGACATCACACATCTCCCCACAGAAAACATGATTGATTATATGTCCCCTTGGCTGTGCACTCAAGCAAAAGGTGGACAAATTTAAAAATTGACAGTCTTCTCACACATTCAGTCCAAGGTGGCAAATGGCTCTATGAAACAAGAAATTCTTCCACAATTCCAGCGTGCTCAGTGCTTATGTCAATATTGTTTTGCACCTCATATCAAACTTGTAATACATTCATATCCATGTAAACACTG
Source organism: Toxotes lorentzi (assembly GCA_037833715.1). Lineage (NCBI taxonomy): Eukaryota > Metazoa > Chordata > Actinopteri > Toxotidae > Toxotes > Toxotes lorentzi. Next base: position 16,352,797 of record JBBMJY010000007.1, on the reverse strand, counting down.
CATTGAATGTTATTTCTTTGGCCCAACGGACCTTTTATCTTATAATATACCACTCGTTTCATCTAAAAATGAAATGAAGACAATGGGTAATTATGTTATCTGACTATAATAGATTAATATTAAAACATACCACCAAAATAAATTGCTTGCATTTTAAAAAAAAACGTAATATTATTAACCATAGTGACATCTTTCTCTCTCAAACTGAACATTGAACAAAGACAAAATGGACTGTGTCTGTCTGTGTATGTTAAAACATTTTCAAACTGAACATTGACAAAGTGTGTGTGTGTGTGTATTAATATATGTAGTAATATTCTCTGAGAAAAGTTGTGTTCCCATGGGTTTAGGTGTCCCCAGGAGAGACAGGTGTGGTGAGGGTTAAGTTGGGTGGGCTGGAGCGGGGGATGAAATGTCACCTTTTTTTGATTTGAAGACCTCTCTTTGAGCATCTGTGCCCTCAAAGATGATACAAAATGTATCAATATTCTGCAAGAAAAGTTGTGTTCCCATGGGTTTAGGTGTCCCCAGGGGAGACAGGTGCAGTGGAATGGGGATGTGGGTGGGGTGTAGCGGGGTGTAGTGGGGAGAGTGTAAATTGAGTCTAATTTGATCCACAGAGCAACTTAAAACTTTTATATGATGCATGGATGCATACAACTGCCAATATTCTTGATGGGTCATATTTGACCCGTAACACCAATCATGAAGCCTTGTTCCAATAAAAACAAGTGTAGTTTTTACATATTTCAAATAGTAAACGGGTCAAATTTGACCCTAACACAAACAATATTCACAGTATGGATTCTTACAGTGCTTGTGTTTCTAGAATGATACATAATAAAATTACAACTACTGAATTTTTTTTACCATTACTGCATAGCTATAAGTAGGGGAAACAAATTTAGGTTCAGTTTAAATAGCCGTGTGCCTGCATTTATCTCCCTGTGTGCATGTGCAGAACAGCACAGTGGTCTTCTATTCCTACCAAGGGGACCGAGTGTTCTGGCTGAAAAATCAATCAATCAATCCGCAGCATGGCTGCTAATTAAACCTGAGAAAAGTGAGAATATGCAAACTGTTTACCAATGAATCATTCCTCCCACACCAAGGACACCAGTACCGGGCTTTCCGCAGAACTTCTGAGACAGTTACTGATTTCCCTGTCGTTAAAAAGAAAGTAATCATGTATATACGCAACTATTTTTCTCGTGTAACTTATTTGTAACGGGCCCTTCGGCTTTATTGTATTTTGTGTGTCATGCAATCTTGAAGAGGAGTGGATTAATGCAGCTTTGTAAAATCAAATAAGTCACAAGCTTTGATGTCTTCATCAGCCAGCAGGCTACACACACACACACACACACACACAGACACACACGTAACACAAATTCCGATTCCTTTTCAGGGTGAGTGACTTTCTTCGCCCGACAACCAGATTCAGGTCTCACTAGAGACCCAGCATGGTGCCACATCCTACCAACTGCAGAAAGCCAGCACACACAGGAATGAGATCAAAGTGTGCCAAAGCACAAGGAGGCAAGATACATTAAACTCATCCTTCCTCAGCTTTATCGCTCCTCTTCTCTCTCCCTCTTTGCAGCGATGTATGCTAGAGGGCATGGCAATGCAACAGAGCAGCTGGGGGAATATTTGTGTGGTACTCCCAGAATGGGGGAGTCAGACTTACAGTCAAGGCCACGGTGCTCAACTGTGACATGGCTGGGAACATTAAACGTCTCCTTCTCAAGCATTATTGATTATCTTGTCAAAGGTGCAATCAAATACCCAAATAATCACTCTCATTCAACTCTAACTTAGTTAAATACTTAATATTTAATGCTAAATATTAATGTGTGATAGTTTTTATTAGTCTATTCTTGCAGCCCAGTACTCACTGCTGTGTTTCTCCTATTCAGAATATTAACCTATTAATAACATTAGCAAAAATGATTAAAAACTAGATGCTAAATGACACTGCCAGTATATTTTGGCCTTTCAAGATAGTATCATCTACACTATCACTATGTGTGTATATGCAAAAAGATAATGTGCTAACCATACATAATAAACATCATTAGAGATTACACTCTTATTACCACTGCTTTTGTTTGTGAATGAAACTTTTATCTTTCTTGAGGGTTCTGTGGTATTAGTTACCACAAGACCCACTAACCTTCTATTGAGCCACTACTTACTGTGGAGATTACTGCTAAGCATGAAATGCTTAGATGTTTGTTGACTGAAGAGACTCTTCTCAAAAAGCTCCTCATCAAATATATTCAGGGGGCATCTGCTCCTCCGATAGGAATGATTTATAGTAAGGACAATCCTGCATTTCAATCAAAGCTTAAGATAAACAGGGGCTGAATAAATGGAAATGGCCAAGTCTGAACGTCTCTCTGCAGCCTGATTTTGTCCTTTTTCAGTCTAGGAAACATGCTACCATAGCATATGTGTCTTCAGTGTGTTAATCTTACTATATGTTATGCCAAATCTGCGTTGTTACATTTGGAAACAATGAAATCCACATGTCTTACCCACGGAAATGCCCAGCTTTGCCACATAAACACTCTTAACTCACTTGTTACTGACAGTAAAAATCAACTATGATGAATAGCAACATGCAGGGCTATGTATTAGGTGCTGTTCCATTAAATGAACACTTAAAGAAGTGATTGAATTCAGAACATACTGTACAGGCGAGATCTGTTGGTGGAGCAGAAATGACAGTTTTCATTAAAGCCTCTGAGGTGGGAGATAGAACGGGCATAAGAAAAAAGCCTCTCCATAATCCACTTTATGGCCCTGTCAATAATATATCGAGCTAAAGAAGGGCAAACTTTGTGAATTATTTATAAATCTATCTTCCTGGTGTGGGCTATAACATCATTACAGTGACAGCACAAAAGCCCTTAGCACTGTTTGATATTGTATTGCTGAAAGAGGAGCAGATAATGGTTGAGCATAAGCAAAATGAATCTCAGGTTCACACATACACATAAAAAAGTCCTAAAGACAAGCAGAAAGCACAAAAGAAGAGCTCAGTGTACAAATCTCTGGGGATATAATTTCACAGTGCATCAAGTCCTCTGGGTCATTTGTAAGTAAGTAAAAGCATACAGTAGATATCTTCAAGTCAGATGCTATTGGATAATGGAGCCTCTGTTCTTAAATGATTTTTCTGTAAGAGAAACATGATCACCCTTCAACTCTACCCCTATATTTTACGAATATCTTTTACTCCTCAACCATAATTTACCATTCATTTCTCTCAGGACCCATTTTCTGGTATCTAAAACTAAGCAAAGTTGCAGGGTCAGATAAGGATAGGAGAAGAAAATATTCTGTTAAAAAGTGACATTTTTATGCTGGCAAAATGACTCACGAACATACATCTTAGATCTTCAATCTATGGTTAAAATAGGAAAGATACTGAGCCTTAGCCTGAAACAACACATTCATTTCATTTATTTAAGAGCAAGTGCACAGAGGTCACATTGCTAGAGTGAAAACCTATATGTAAAATATGTGAACAAACCAACAAACCAAAAGCCGACTGTAAATTCTCTCATGGAAAAATCAGGTGTTCCAGTAATGTAACTATCATGTGGGCACATCTGGCTCGATGCTAAGGTAAACAGGAAAAAAAAAAAAGGAGGCAACTTATTGATCGATGTCCCGACAGACTTTGAAAAACATGCCTGTAACAACATGCCTTCAAGCTAACACATCAAAACTGCAGGTGCTGCTCTAAACAAAATCTCACTTATAATACAGAAAACCAAAGAGATCCTCAACATATAAAGACGTGTACAGCATATATACATGGACCAATGTCAAAAATGTAAAGTGATAATACACAAAAATGTACATTAAATTGCGATATTATGGAATTACAATATGTAAAGCATTAACACTCTAATATATGCACATGAAAACTCATGCCTGGTCAGAAAGCATACCTTTTACTTATGACAGGTCCAACATTCGTCTTTGTACAGCTGACTTTGCGAATCTGGACACCCACGGCACAGGTGGGGGTCCCATTCCAAAAGCCGGTTCCATTGAGATCCATGGAGGTATCCTCAATACAGGGACCCCAGTCTGAGGCTTCCCAGTAGAACACCCCACAAGGATGGTCATTACAGACTCTCCACTCCTCCAGGGCTGGAGCTGTTGGACATGCCTTCCCTTCTGGCCATCAACACACAAGAATGAGAATCAAAGACTTGAAGAATAAACAACTTAGAACTCTGAAAAAAAGCTGAGAGGACATGGTTCAGTGTTTCATTGTGCGACAGTACATCTGCTTGTTTTTGAGTTTAAATGCTTATGAGCGAGCTAATACTAGTGTTAGTCGAACAAAGCAACATTAGTAAGCAGAACACGTGATTTGCACAAAAAAAAAAAATGGAATAAATTTCTTCTGAAGTACAAGATGTAGATAGTCACCAGAAGTCAGATGCTAATACTCATCATTGACTGCTGGCAGCTGAGCAAGAAAACAAATGTTTGCTGAGGTTAGCTGAGCAGACACTTCACAGGTTCTAACTTGTAGAATTTGAATTACAAATGAAAAGTCACAGTAAGGTCACTGTTGGAGAATTCACGGGCCAATTCAAACACAGACACACAACAACAACTTTTTCAGCCGCTGCTTCCTGTACTCTGGTTGTCATATAGTTAGACAATATGTGGACAGATACATTACACTTCCATATTCAAGCTCAATGACAGTGAAATACTGAAAGCAAAAACATTTACAAAGAAAAGTGCATCAATATGCACTATCCACACACTTCCATGATTCTGAGAATGATGTGCAGTGAACAATATGTAAAGTATGCTGGCACTGCATTGGTCAGTGCAAGGACTGTCTGATCTAAATGGAAGTACAACAAGGGACAGGATAGTAAAGGGGTTGTCAAAGGTGTTGTCTGAGAGTGGTTAAGTGATTTAAAGTGTACTGTGGCTCACAGACCGGTATGGATGAGCTGGTCACTGAGCTACTGTCAGATAAACACCTCCACCTTCCAGTCTGTTTTGCATTCGCCAGCTTCTCCATTCTCTCACACACTCTTACAAACAGGGATATGAAGACAAATTTAGTGACACTCACACACGCGCGAAGCCCCTCTGCCAGCAAGCAGATAGCCAGCAACATGGTAATAAACAACACAGTGTGGAACCTGTTATTGCAGATATGTGTTTGGTTACAGGGATTAATGGGTAGTAGCTGGCTGCCAAGGCTCTGCTGTCTGACTTAAAAACACAACACTTTACAACACAGAGTCCGCAGACAAAAAATAAAAAATAAATAAATAAATTTTGGCCAGAAAAAGAGCCCTTGATAATGGATGGCCAACTCAAACCTTAAATGCTTGGGAAATGAAAAATCTCCAAATAAGACTCTGAAATCTACAGAAATAACAGCCGAAGTAAAGCCACAGTGTCCGTGAAAGCACTCTGATAAAGCCTTTGGCCTTAAACAGTCTTTTTTTTATTATTTGCTAAGTTAAGTTTTCAGCTAGTCTATTGGTTTCCTAGTTTTGAGTTCCAGTGCCAATATTAATATAATATATCCTGCAGTCCTCCATCTTGAAAACCACCATAGTGCAATTTGTTTTCTTCTTTACTGTACCACAGCAGTTATTGTAAATATACTGAAATTTAAAAGAGTATTTGGCTGATTTAGTGCTGCTGTGCAATAACAGTGTTGGACTTACAATGGACAAATGAAGAAAAAGTATCAAAATCAATGTGGCAGAACCAGAACCATATTTTTTTTTATTCATTCTTCATCCTTGTCAAAACCTGGGGCCTACATTAAAATAAAAACACAGTGTGATTTATTTCTGTCCTCCTTTGTATCCAAATTTTTTGTATTTGTAATTTTGTAATGTAATGTTAGTGCTTAATTAGTACCTTGTAAATAACAAAAGTACACTCAGACAGCTATAAACTAAAGTATTTCCAGCAGTGCCAGTTACAAACAGCTCTGCCTCAATAAACAACAGGTAAAGAAAAGAAAATGTAAGGAAAACACCCCAGGCGTTACATTTTGATAGACTGAAAACTGTGAAGTTCTGCACAAAAATACAGAAAACAATAAACACAGAAATAAGAACATAGGGTGAAAAGCCATAGAAGTCATAGGAATGATGTGTTACCTTTCCCTGGGATGGCCAACACAGTACGAGTGCGGCTCTGTCGACCCTCTGAGGTCTTGGTGGCACAGCTGTGTGAGCAGGGAGACCAGGAGGACCAGGAGTTAACCACACAGTCTGCAGCACAGGCCACCTCGCAGACCACTTCTGTGGGCGGAGGTTCGTCTGCACAGTGGGAGATGGGCACATCTTCCCCTGAGGAAGACAAGTTAAGATAATAAAACTAAAAAAAAAGACGTCAGCCTTAAAGGTTTAAACTGATCTCTAGAATCAAGCTTCTGAGACCCATTGAACTTCATCTATCTTGGAACCAATACTCATAGGGACTGGATTAAAACCCAAATCCAGATAAGGGACACACATGAAGTGACAAGTTTAGATGAGAAGCATAAAGGAAATGTGACCCTATTTGTAACAAGTATTACTGTAATACATTCTGTATGATCAGATTACAGGATTACTAGACAGTTATCAAACGTATTAAAAATGCAGATATCAAATGCAACCAAGAAGACAACCTCACTGTAATCGAAATACACAAATATCCTCCAGAGGTGAGCAGGTTTTCATTCTGATCACACTGAAAGTAAGTGTAAAAGTAGTTCACATACAGCACAGTGCAAGAACTAGAACTATGCAGTCAGCTGCTTTGACATGCTCCACTTGTCTCTGTTATTGTGTGAGTTTTTACCATTTTCTTTAAGGCCTGCATGTTCTTTCAAATGTAGAGGGGAATGTGTATCTGGTGAGGTGTGCAGCTGTGACACAGGAAGAGCTCATGAGTGGTTCTTATCATTGCCAGGTATTAATGCAATCAGGCTATACCATATCTAGATTCAACCAGAGTAGAAACACATGGTAATATAGGAGCATAAGATGGCTACAGGGTTGTAAATAGTGGCAAATGGAAGATGCATATTTTGATGAATTGGATGTGATGGTTTTTTTTTATATATACTGGCAAAGTTTGCCAGATGCAATACTATTTGATCCTTAGGGGGAAACAGATTTCCTCCTCAATAAAAGATTCACATCAAACATAAACAGGCATCCTTCCTAAATAAAAAAAAAAAAATCTGTCAAACACAAATAGCATTTCATTTATTTAAAGAAAATTAAAAGGCCAACCCATTGGTATTCTAAGCTAGTAGAAACTATCCTTCAGCCTTCAACTTGTAGCCATGTTATGAAATATTTATCACAGCTCCCAGTTAGCTCTTCTTTTAGGAGTCAAACAGCAAAGGAAAGACAGAGCTTTTTCTCTTTAAAGCATGGGATAATGTCTCTTATATTGTGTGATTGCACACTAAAATTACAGCTAAATATTCTCACATGAATGTTAATTGCTGAATTATACCCTTGGTACCATTTCTTGTATTTTTTGTTGAACCCTGCCCAGAGGCAGCAAAGTGCCACAGAGAGATCAATTTCAGAAACAGGGATGCCATCCTGATGTCAAAACAATGCCAGCAGCAGCCAAAGCAATGTTTTCGGATATACGCTCACACAGAAGTATCAATAACTTGGCTGAACTCTGCCACTACATCATGGAACATGGTTTAACAATAACAACCTCAGGGCAGATTTGTCATCAATTTGTCTTTTTTTTGTTGTCTCCAAGCGAATACCCTTGATGCAGAGGACGGCAGTGAAGAGAGCCAACATAGGTATCAGCTCTTTCAATAGATCTGAAAGATTCCCTTGGGGAGCTGGAAAATCTTTCGCCCATAGAGTCAAAGCATCAGAGACTTCCAGCCATCAAAGTAACAGTGTGTATACAGAAGGAAATGTTAGTCTGCTTGATGTGATGGTAAAGTCCCACAGGCTACTATATGGGATGCATTGTCATTTTCATTAGTAGAGAAGCAAATGGACTCAGATGGAGAAACTGATACTCAAACATCTGGTGTAAGTGACACTTTTTCATTCTCAGCATTGACAATATGTTTATAGTTTGGGACAAGTGAAGGGATTTGATGATAGAGTTAAGAAAAATACCTCTGGCGGACCAGGAATAATTTTTATAATTATATGTCTCTAAGTGTACCTAATGTAACAGAGATCTGGAGGCTGCAGCACTTGAATAGGAATTGTACTGATACTTTACATAACTGTTTTGAACTGACAGTAAGATTTTAAGCTGTGTGGGAATTCATTATCTTGTTTCACCATGGATCTGACCCAGGTAACTGCAAAGTGAGCATGAAATGAAAGAGAGTATGTGCCATAGATGCTGTGAATCAGCCTTTTTGATCAACATCCAGAGGGTTGGACACTGGGCACTGTATCTTTACCATGTATGTAGTTTCCATGTAAACGGTGAGCAATGTTGAGAATTAGTGACCTGTTGTGCACTTGCAATGTGAAAATAGACGAGACACAGTGAGAAAAACTATAGTTTTGAGGTAGAAGACATGGCAACTAAATACTGTAAAAATACAAAAATACGATATTGTTTTTTTCTGTAAGGTTCCATATTTTACATATGCAAAACAATAAAATGTTTACTTTAAGTTATCTAACAGACTTGTCTTTCACCCACCATGAACATTTTTGTCAGTCATTGCCTGCTACATACTGTCATAAGGTTTTATGCTTTCAGCAAAATCCATTGCAAGAGGAAGCACAGAGCCAGCCAAAATCACGAGCTCAGTTTTCTCTGCAATGTATTATGTAGTATGGAAGCTGAACCATCATTGAACTTACAGGTAGGGATAACAGTAAGATGATGACATCCAGCAGCCTCATCTAGGTAAAGTCCGACGGTGCTGGCACTACATTTTGTGACACAGTACAGTGCACAAACTGGTGTGATCATGGCTGTTAGAGCACAAACAGGCCCTATGTTCAGTTAATCCTGTCCATACACAGGAAAGTATGGGATGTTATGCAAGATCTAACAGGCTCTAGGCATATTTAAAATTTAGTTTAGATATATTGTTGTCCAAAAGTCAAAGTTTGCTATCCTTTTACAAACAGGCCAAAGTCTGATTATTCAACAGTTGTTATGCTTTAAAATCAAATCACACAGGACTAATGAATATGTTAGCAAACAAAGCTAACAAAAAATTCACAAAGCTTTGCCCGGAAACAGTGCCTAAAGAGAAAACGCATGATCACATCCAAAAATCACATGATCAAATCCAAAAATCACATCTTGTGTATGTGTGAGTGTATGTGTGAGATCAGATGTGTGTGTGTGCGTGTGTGGCGGGGGGGTGGTGGAACTCTGCAAATAGATGGTTGCCCCAGGGGTCCTTCTGCATTATTAATATAGGGATCTGTAGTTGTGGCTCTTACTCAGATATCACTGCCTCCTGCATGCAATTTCACCATGATTTCTATTCTGCTCGCCCACCCACCTATTAATCTTCTTCATTGTTATTATTCAGGTAGATATAGAAAAAAAAGGAAGTCCTCGCTTTTGCTTAAAAGTTAATAATCACATCCACTCTGTGCGGGCAGCTTTTAAGACAAAGCTGGCGGGCAAAAGCAACAAGGCAAATTGGACAAAATCACTGTGAACATTAATGTGGAGTCTGACGCTGACAAACTAGCCTGAGTCACAAATTAATGTTTTTGCTGTATTCGTGTGTCAATCACGAATTGAACATTAACTTTAGAACTTAATAACTTTAGATTTTCATTATTAGCGACAGTCACACAGCCAAGTTTAGGGCTGTTTTGCTGAATTCATCATAACCTAAATATTGCTGACCAGTCACGCAGCCAGAGTTCAGGATGATGGTAACCACACTGCTGGGTTACTGTCTGCTTAAGACATGTCAGACTATCTGTGGGTTTGGAGTGGTTAGCCAGCATGTATCTACAAGGGGTCAAATCTGTCATGTCAGCTGTCAGTCACAGCTGCACCCAGTAAGTTTGGCTGGTAGCTGGTCTGGGAAATGGGACTGACTGCTCTGGTGTGTCTGGTCAGTGCAACGAGTGGGAGCTGTGGGAGCTGTCAAAACAACTTTACTAAGCCTGGGGCAAAAAGCCAGTGGGTTAGGCTAACACAGCACTTTTTTATTTATTTTGGTGTAGCTACAGCCCAGTAAAATCAATGTGGAATACAACCAGTGCCCATTAGCCTGCCTGTGTAGGACATCTTATTATTTCAACTCATTTTGCAACAACTTTAGATTTACATCCATCTGCATGGATAAAATTATGATGATTGAGTTTAGAAGTTTGAAAGCTTTAGTCTCTGCATGAATGGCACAAGAGTCAACACAAGACAGGAGGGGTTTCCTTAATTGGACATAACAACCGAACTTCTGCTGTCACCATGAGACCTGCCTTAGGTCAGTCATAACCCGGTCAAGCTAAAAGACAAACTGCCTCACAGTTGTATGCCTCCACCAAACCTGTCAAGTTGGTGGAAGCATACAACTGGATGCAGTTTGCATCCATGTCAGTCCAGACCTATATAATATATGTAGTGAAGGTATTAAGGGTATCCTAACTAGCATACAGAGTCTTGATTTTTGGCCAAAGGGTATTTTGTGAGATCACAGTGTCCTTTGACCTTTGATGAGCAACTTCTAATCAGTTCAGCCATGAGTAAAAGTGAACATTTGTGGACACATGGACAGATATACAACCTGAAAACATAAGGCCTTCAGCCACAGCTGTCGCATGACATAATAAAAACAAATGCATATCTGATACTCAGAACTTTGCATAGCACATGCAGCTTGAGTTTTTTTTTTCTTCCCTAAAGAATTTAAAGGTCTAAACAGAGATTATTTAAAAAAAACGTCTTGTTGATTAAGAAAAAAGTATATAAAATTCAAATAAAAAAGGAAGGTACTAATCTACCTACGTATCACAATTTTAATGAAATTAAATACTATTCATCATGGTACTGAACACATTACACTGATAGAGAACTGAGGGCCAAAAAAATCTCAAATTCAATTGCTGAGTAGTGGTTATGATTATGTGCTAAAACAATTGCTAAATCACACCTTGGCACTCAAGCAATCATGGCAGATTCTGTCAGCCAATCAGCACTCCCACACATCATGTCTTAACAGGTAAATGTCTAACACATCTATGCCAGAAAGACTATGACACTATTATATTAATTATAATGGGACTTTGATGAAAACTTTACAGATAAGGAGAAGGACAAACATTTGAGAAAAGAAAACTATATCCAGAGTGTGTGATGCACCGGATTGATGGATTTTCTTAAAAAAAAAAAAAAAAAAAAAGGAAATACTTTTTTTTTTTGTTTTCCCATGGTTAGATCCCTCTGGATCATCCTCCCGACTGAGCACCAAAATGTCCTTAAACACCCCTGTGCCAGTCCATTCCATTTCATCCATACCTGAATGGTTTTAGGAATTGCCCTATGCCTTTGCTAAGCAATAAAAGCTGGTATTTAGGTGATAGAGGATATTTTCTGATTGCTTGCGCAGCCAAAGATAATAATTTAAATCCCTATCAGATAAACTTTGCCGAAAAAGTGCTGTCTCTGACTCTTTACGGGCATAGACTTTTTGCCGACAACTTCATGAATTTTCAGAATTGAAATACAGAGTTAGTTTTATGCTGAGAAATTGGAAAACAAATGCTTACTCAATCAGGAAGTAAAGTGGAAAAAACACCACGCACCTCTGGGGCGCCTGTCACTTAATTGAAGTTCACAATCTCAAATGGTACTTGCCAGCGCACACACCCACTTCCCTTGTACCAGCCGATTGTAAATACAGTGTGTTTTAACATCAACGACAAATGTCCTCATGGCTCAAGATTTGTTTTCCTACTATTCTTTTTAATATCTGCATTCAAAGCAGCAGCACACTGGGGCCATTTGTAAATCTCAGTACAGTGAAAAAAAAAAAAAGTCAGCAATTCTTATGTTCAGAACATAAAACCATACTCCTAAAGGAGCAACACCTAATGGATGGGTGATCTAACTTGTCAGCAAAGAAAGCCTGGCCATAGCTGACCTTTCCACAAGCTCTGGCCATCAGCAATCAATGAGAGTCGGGCTCTTGTATGTACTGTGAAAGATATTCAGCAACAAGGTGCCTATTCAGAGGTCTGAACACATAAAACAAAACTCAACAATTCTTTTACCAACAGCTCCGTCGGGATTCACCATTCAGAGTTCATGCTTTGTGAAATTATCTGTCAGGACAGCATCACTCAGCATACATTATGTGAACCGCATCTCATAATGAATTTCAGGAGGATAAGCTGAAGTCGAAGAGCACGTATATAAAACTTCATCTCATCAAAACAAAAGTAAGGGGAAAAAAAACAACAATAGACAACAAACAATAAACACAATAAATGTTTTCCAATAAAATAGCCTTGTTGTAAAAGGCTGAGTTTTTGACTGACCCAGCCATTCTTACACAGCAGCTGATTATTTCAGAGGACATCATCCAAAGCTACAAATGCTGTTTATGTACTCGTGCTTTAGATGAGAGGTACAGCACGTTTTAAGTGAATGAGAGAGAAATTCTGCTTGGAATGAGGACAGTGCAAAACTAGACCAGGGTAATAGGCGCTGACTGACTGACTTACTTTGTGAGTTCCTTCCAATTAAAAAATGTCTCTCTATGAACAGTGAGACAGGCTAAGCCAAGATGAGCTGGGCTGTAGACAGGGCCTGTCTTTCACTTCTTGTTCATCTAATCCTCTTCTTCTGTGGACAATCTGTTATCCAGAAATAACTCTGAAGTCTAGCTGCAACATTTTTTGACGTCAGCTCCTTAAAATCAACATGAACTTTGTAGACAAAGACAGCTCAGTCAGCTAATGCATTTGTATGATTACAAGACAAGCTGCCACCACAAAACAATAAATGTGCATCCACAAGTATCACGGATGATTACTGTTTATGACAACATATCAGATTATTGTAAACAATCCTTTCATCTTTGCAGATATGTCAGTCCCACCTCTCCCTTCTCTCCCTATTCTCTGCCTGTCTAACTCTGTCAAACACTTTCTGCACTTCTAGAAAAAAGTGAAAATGATTGAAACCAAGAGATGTGCGTATGGAGGTACCATCCTCTCCACAGTCAGTCTAAACATCCCTGCCACAACAGCTCAGGCTCCCATTGCTCTCTCCACAGAACTGTAAAATACTGTAAAATATTACTGGAAACTCTTCACGGACAAAGCACCACAGGAAGCCAAAGATTTCGCAGATAACAACATTAGCATTCCACCTCCGAAGCTAGACGTAGCCCACTTTGATTAAAACTGTAGTAAAAAACAACAACAAAAAACGTGTTATGAATGGTGGCTGGGGACAGTATATTTTAAAATATACTATTTGCCTGTTATAAATGTACTGAGTTCAGTCCTGTTACAAGGTGATTAATAAGTAAATGATTAATAAGTAAATAAGTCCAGTCAAATTATTTCATCAGAATCTCTTAAATAGTAATTGTAACTGTCAACTTCTCATTTTTTGTCCTGAAATTGAGACTGAAATGACCTGACTGCTGTATTTTTTTCTTAATGAGTCCATAACGTACAAAAATGTCTGAGTCTTCACACTTCTGTGGACATTTTCTCAAAATCTTATGCAATATTCCCTGAATTTGTTTGAGAAAACTTAGGTGCTACATGACTTTGAAAATTAAAATGAATCTATTTTTTTAAGAATTGAGAATTTAAAATTGGGTGGAAAGGGGAAATTCGTAGAAATATTTATAATACATAATATTACATGTTATAATACATAACATATAATATTATTGTTTTGTTACCTTAGTCTTTTTCACATTTTTTTTTGACAAATTGAAAGGAAGGATCCAAATTAAATACCGTTCTTTTGGTAACATACAGTACGTGGAGTGTTGAAACAAATGACCAGTTCTAGAGAGAACTGCTACACTGACAATGTGGTATGCTAAGAGCATGCAAGTAATAATGTGAAATGCTATTTGTAGTTAGAGTTAGACCAGTTTACTACAATGTTCTTAATTTGGCTATTTATATCCCTCTTTTGCCCTGAGGAACACAAGAGGAGAGTGGGCAAGGGTCAGGCTAACATGCAGGTAATATCTCCTCTGTGGACTGAAAATAGCTTTTTTTTTATGTATTCTTCATGTTGTTTTGTATTTGAATTGGGAGTCTTTAGGGGGTAAAACTATGGAGGCTTTGAATAAACCCTGACCTTGAAAGGCTTGAAATACAATTAGTACAGAAACTTTCATGACTGGCAAAAGCTTAAACTTTATTTTTCCTTGGAGAGAAGCTTGTCTTCTTGCCTTTTTTCCAACATTTCAGTACTGCACAGACAAAGTGTCCATCATCTTTACTTGTGTAACTGCCGGGAAGGAGAGCTTGAATGTGTTGAGACTAAATGTGCAGACAGACTGGCAATTAGAGGCTGCTTTCTCCAAGGTCCTCGAAATTCACATGTCAAGCATAACAGGAAAGTAACTAAAAGCATATTCTGTCTAGAGCAAAACTTGACCATGATCAAAAGGGGTCACTGAGATGTTTGCACAAATTAGTATAAGCATAGAAACAGACTTATTCTGTCAATCTAATTATCTGTTTTTCAATCTGTCCACCATTCGATTCATCAAAGAGAAAAATAGCAGCACTGGGTTTTAAAACATTACTTGTGGGTTGATGTGGGTTTAATCAAGTGTAATGAGAATGTAGATGGTGTATTTTCTTTGAATAAAGTGAATGTAGATTGTCAACTGTGTAAAATCCTTGGCACAAGGATCATCATCCTGCTGAATATCTTTTAACGTTAGGCGTATTTTGTCAGAACTACTCCTAAAAAAAATCAAATAGAAAAGCAGAAAAAACATCATGTCTCCAGCAACATGTCTTCATCACAGAGACTATCCTGTTGTAGAAAAGCCCATAGGTTGTCTCTGCCGCAGCTTATTATGACCCATAATTACATTTTATTGTTAGGCGACCTCTAGAGGCTGTAGTAATTATGATGGGAGTAACAGAGGAAGTAATGTGACGTGGTATAAAGAGTGATAAAGTCCTCATAAGGTAGTTTGGAATGGGTGGATGGATGCTGTTTGTTTCCTGTGTGAAACCGGTAGTCAGTGTTGTTTCTTTTATCCGTGTGTTCATTATTGTATCCATGATGAAGAAGGTCCTTTAACCTTAATGAAGTACTAATTTTAACCCAAACTTGTTCCTAAACCTAACTTTAATGTTACCATGACAACAAAGGTCCAGTATGCCCACCACTGGTACACTCTGATGAGTCATTTCCAAGGGTAGGGACAAGCGACCTATATGGTCATTTAAGTTCAAAGACTTTTTTTGATATGATGCAGCAATTCAATTCTTTTTAATATAATTTAGCATTTTCTTTGTATAGATATGACTAGTAAGATTTCAGCAGACCTTATTAGATATAAAAATACAATATGTAAGTTTGATTTGACATTTTTCAGATTCAGTTCAGCTCAACCCCACTCAGAATCTACCATTTATTTTAACAATTGCAAGGATCTAAAATGGAAATCCTCTCCTACAAAACCTTTAACTGCTTTTCATTATTAGCTATGAGACTGTGAATCACACTGGCATGCTTAGTGAGGCTTGTTGTCAGTAGTAGTCTATCACTGCTATTCCAGTCTGCAGAGCTCCTTACAATAGTTTGCATCACTTAGCAACTTTGACCTGACACTGTTGTGACTGTGTGTGAAAATAACCCTACGTGTTTGAATGGTAAGTCAGACAAGCCAATTAAGGAAGCAACAGAGAACAACTTGTCGACATTTTCCAATAATAAATATGCCGCAGATAATTTCATAAGACTTTTTTCCTCAAACCCGCCAAAGATCACATTCTTAGTTGTCCTGTCAAAACTCATTAGACTCTCCCATTGGGAGATTAATATATTTAGTCCCTCTTCTGCCTTCCTGATAAACATACACATGATCCATTGTGACAGGATAATAAAACACAGGCAAAAAAGGGTGCAATTAGGTTTATAATCTATGGAAATGAGCAATTAATGCCTGGTAGGAAGCTGTGATTCTGACTTTTAATCAGGTCAGTGTTTTCTGTGCCCATAAACTCGGTGATGGTCCCTCATGAATAATGCATGCTCAGTTAAAGCTGATGTTCCTATCGCCCAGTGTAATGATATGGCTGAGCACAATGGATCACATTATACCTGATAGTTCATGCATCACAATGCTATTGATAACATTCTGTGTCGGGACTACAGCACTGGTGACTCTACTATGGTCTTGATGAATTTTACAGCTGGTTGCAGCTCTAGTGTAATTATATTCGTGGAGAAGTGTTGCAGTCTATGGTTAACACCATTATAAACTTATGAAAATATACATGAACCACTACTAATACTGAGCAATGATGAATGAGCGTGGCTGTTATTTAAATCAGAGCAGATACTGACTGTCGTACAGTGATTTAACTACTGAATACATGGACTGTGGGTAAGAGTTGTATTGCAACTGATCGTCATTTTATGAAATTTATAAATTGTGGAAGGAATAGTTTAACATTTGGGAAATATGCTTTTTGTTGCCAATTTGTGTCAGTGAAGTATCGAACTACAGCCAGGAAGTGGTTAGTTTAGCACACCTTAGGCATAAAGACCAGAAATAGACGGGAAAAAGCTACCCTGGGTCTTGTTGTGCCAGTACCTCTAAAGCCCACTGTATGGTTTGTTTAATCCATTAAAAAATAAAAAATAAAAAACACAGAAAGTGGTATCGATTTTTTCATCAAACTCTTGACAAGTAAGCATATTTCCCAAAATGTCAAAATATTCCCTCAAGTAGGCTTTAGCTGAGAGAAGACCAAATGGAATGACCTAGAAAAATTCTGTGTTAAGTGACTGGACAGAAGCCCAGGTGAATGAGAAGCCCTTTCATTTTAATGTGAATTGTTCCTTTATGATGCAAATGCAGGACAGTACCTTCAGAGCTGATGCAGGTCACGTTCTGGACTGCAGTTCCAGGACCACAGGAGTGTTGATTGGGAATGCAACTTCCCTCTTGTTGAACCTGCCACAGGTAGCAGGCTGGATCCTCACAGGGGATGGACTCAACTAGATGAGGACAGGTCTCTGGAGAACTGCTGGACTCCCACAGCACCTCTCTTCTCCTCTGTCTGAAACCTGACAGAAAGCAAGTGGTGAGGGAGGGAACAGGAAAAGGTTCTCAGAGAAGCCATTGATATTCCTGTACAAAACGGTAATCATGTTGTCTCACACAAATAATACCCCCCCTCCTCAGCCAATCACTGATAAACAGCATTCTGATGCATTCATATAAACCGTACATGCAACTCTGTGGCTGAGAGGTTACCACTATTGAACTCATACCAAAAGACAGAGGGATCAAGTCTACAAACCAGGTCCTTCTGTGTGAGGTTTGCATGCAAAAAAAGGTCTAAATTCAGGCTTCAGTTTGGTCCTTGCATATGAGCAGATCTCCAAATTATTGCTGCTGCAATATAGTTCAACCTAATGTTCTGATGGATGTGGATATTATCTATGTGATGAATTATTTAGGTTTCTCATTAACTATACTATAGTGAGCTGCAGTATCTCCATGAACCATGAAGTGGATACTGAAAACACAACTTTCAAAGAAGGAACTGTATGTGTTTGTTAATCCCTTGTTTGCCAGTGCAAGGTCACTGTGGCTTCTTTACAACAAAACTGTTCTTGTAAGAAAAGAATATCGTTTTGTTATAATTCCTTTTTGGTGTAATAACATTTTGGAAATAAAATATAGGTATGGCCTAAATTAAAGTGGCTTTGTTATTCATCTGCTGACTTACTCACCTCTTTAAGAAATCCCGGTAGCAGTTAATGAGATATCTTGTAATGGAGGATCAAGTGCTACATCTATTTTTTAGACTCCATTTCAGCACCAGGAGTTTTTTTTTCCTACAGTATCTATTAAATAGCTCGGTGCTGAGAGAGACCCAGAATCTGTTTCCAAGACTCACTCTCATACTTGAAAAGTAGACTTGAAAACTGTTTTGATGTAAGGGGGGAATTTTGGATTCCATTTTCACTTTGGTAAATGGCCAGATTTGTCCTACAAGCAGGTAGTTGTCAACTCACACCCTTCTCATTCCCATCCCTTTTCCACAGCCAGTCTGGGGTTCCAAACTAATGACCATCACCAGCTTTATTATGCACCGGCTTCTGCCACCCTCATATTTCCTGCAGATTTTATTAAACTTGTCAGTGGTATGATCAGTAGGTATGTTACACTGGCATAATCACTGTCACTTCTACCAAAAATGCCAAAATTTTTCTGAACTTTTCCTGCATGCATCCAGAAGTTGTTGCTTCCTGTAGGAGATGTTGTTCACTGTAGTGCTTTACAGTTTACAGTGTCCATTGTGGATATTATATAACAAAGATAAAGGTTAGATGGAAGTGAAAATGAGCTGCTGAATATTTATCAAGTAACTAAACTAGGTAACTAAAAACAAAACATGGTTAACCTACAACATGCTCACACTACAAAATTAAGAAAAAAATAATTGGAAAAAACAGAAAATAAATAATAAGTAAAGAAAAATCAAGAACAAAATGTAGACAAGGAGGCAACAAGGGGAAGTGAGGGAGTTAATGAGCAAAATGGCACAGCAGAGGAGAAGGTGTTTAAAAAAAAAAAAAAAGTGGAAAAGTGTGAGTGATTGGGATCAAGTTGGCAAGACTTTCACGGTGACACCTGTCTCCCCAATTACTGACTCTCACTGTCTTTTCACTGCTGCTGCTGTTTCTGTTACTAAATTGGGGTCTACTCGCTGAGGTGTACTGGCTCCACACTGGCACATGCTGAACACCTCTGTAGTGGAAATGAAATGAAATGCCCAACATAACGACTCAATCTCAAATGTTATATTATATTTTATAAATTTCCATGGAACCTGCATAATCAGTGCATAGTGATTAATTAAAAAAAAAAATCACTGTTGTTTCAAGGTGTTAAATAATACCACTATTTCCTTCTTTATCGTATCTGTACACTGCAGTGTGAGTTTCAAATGCATGTAGAGTAGACTACTGAAGATAGCTAGAAACAAAACATGCACACATGATTAATCCTATGATGTAATTTAGATACAATATGAATAAAATCAAGACCCAAGGCTTAATCAAGAAGTTAATCATATCTGACGGTGATATTTACTGAGCCTACTGCAAATTACCATCAGGGGTGCAGAACTTTGGGTCACTGCAAATGTTTCATTTTAGCAAAAAATAAAACTACAGATGTAAATGAGCCCAGCTGCAGTTTACCAGATTTGTATTAAGCGTGCCTTAACAACAACAGCAACAACAACAAAAGTCAGACGTCTGAAGCTGATACAAAGATTCAGCAGCCAAAGTTAGATAAATCAAGAGCACATCTTTCAAAGTTAGATTCTTCTTGGTACAGAAACTCCCTGTTTTTGTTACCATCCTTCCACTGCAGCTCAACAAGTAAACACTGTCTTGGCAAACAGAAAGAAGGGATTTCAAACAGAGAAGGCAGCAATTTGGAAAGATACCCACTTGATTTGTGTAAGTGACTGCTAAAGCCTCGTGTTGGCTTGGTTTCAGATAAACTTTGGAAAACATTTTTGCACAGAAGATTGGAAGCACATTAGGAAGGATCTTTTAATGACTGGTAAGAACAAGCAAAACCTGCTCATATGTTCATGTGAGCACCTGACTATTGTTTTAAGACAAACTTGAAAAATGTTGAACCTGTTTTTAAATGTATCAGCTCGGATGCTGCACTGTTTGAAGCACATTTTGTCCATGTCCAGACAGCAATTCAGTACATGGCCATGTTTGCTGATGCTGATCTTGGAAAATTGATTGAAGAGAATACGCTTTTTAGAACTGCTTTTTAGAACTGACGTGAGGAAATATTACCTGAAAACATCAATAAAGTAAAAAAGGTCTTGTGGAGTTATGACAAAACACTGTGGGAGACTTTCTTAAAACTTTCTAAGTCCTTTGGCTGGATTCTTGCTGTAAATAGAAATCTAACCATCCATCTTCCAGAGTATTTAATTGGCTGGTTAAATCATATGACTACAGTGGACCAGCACGGGAGCCATTAACAGTCAGGAGAACTACACAATCAAGCAGGAACAAACAGGGGGCAGTTTGTGAAAATGTGTGAAAACAAACTTTCTTGCAATGTTGTGGTCCTGAACACGGCTCCTCTGAAATGACCTGATATGTATTGTGCAATTGCCAAATAAGTGTGTGTTTTTTAATTTTGTCTTACTTATCACTAAGAAGACCCAACATGGACTAGTCTGACTGAACCTGGGTCAAAAAAGTGCCACAGATTTTACACCTGTTGATATTAAATTTTCAGACAGCAAAGACTCACACCTCTGAATCAGTTAGTAATGATAAATCAGCTATTAGCATGAATTTCTTTTGTGTTTTGTGCCTTAAGCACTTAGTGGAATTTTTAGAGATGCCGCTTTTCCACTGCTTTACCAGCACAAAACCTCAGTGTAGGGCTTTAGTAAATATGGACAAACACAAACCCGACTGCTAACAAAAGAAGAATTCCCCTTTGAGTGGCATCTTAAACACTAGTTTAACACATCGCCCTGCATGCCCGCTTTTAGTAACACACTTTCTGTTTGGTTTCCCTCTGTGTCCGTGGACACATTGTTGGATGGTATGTTTTCAACAGACAAAAATGACAATGCCTATGAGATCTAAAAGAAGACGCAACATGACATGAACAATAAATGGTTTTAAAGATGGTTTAAATATATGATTAGCAAATTGTCCAATAACATGGTCAACATTTTGACATAATCATTATCATTATGCCAGCTACATAATCAGTTACCTAAGAGGCCCATAATTTGATTCATGTTCCCCACTCTAAAACACTGATTCTCTCAAATCAGGACTCTTCATAAAATATTTTTTTCTTCATTACTGAGAGGACACCTCATTTTCTAATCTACAGTCTCTATCGACTACTGAGCTCTTCCAATTCCCCAGCGACACCAAAAAAAAAAAAAAAAAAGTACTGGTAGATGAAAAGCAGCGGTAGAATAAAAATACTTTCTAGGCTCAAGCACTTCTGCCAGTAAATGTCCGTGACACTTGAGCGGTAGCAGCTTTTCTTTTGGAGCTATACTCATTTTACCACAGCGCTGACACTTGGCAGAAAGGTCCCACATTCTTTCCCTCCACAGGTGGAACTGTCTAACCCCAGGATGCCCACTCTACAAATTACATCCCCCGACCATCTACTGGTGTGAGGCACCAAGTTCAGAAGCCTGATCTGAGTCGTGCTGCCCGAGCGCGCTCTTCAAGAGTAAAGAGACTGTGGATCGATTGCAGTATTGCCCAGAGCACTTAGTGCTACTCACATCCAAACCACAAAAAAACAATTTGGCACGGGCATGCCCCCATGGATATTAATAATTGAAAGGTTTCTTGGTCATACCAGGTTTATTTCAGGAAAACATGGGCTATCCAGGGCTATCCACCGTTGTTCAGAAATATCCCTCCCTCCAGCGCGGTTACTTCTAGTAGAGGAGTAACCTCCCGTGTTCAATTCATTTTCCCGCATAGCTGCAAAATGTGAT
The DNA here is from genome assembly GCA_037833715.1 of Toxotes lorentzi. Lineage (NCBI taxonomy): Eukaryota > Metazoa > Chordata > Actinopteri > Toxotidae > Toxotes > Toxotes lorentzi. Next base: position 16,331,051 of record JBBMJY010000007.1, on the reverse strand, counting down.
AGGCCATGATAATATGAAAAAAAAATGAGAAAAGCACATAAAGATACTGCGAGGCAATTTAAATTTGTAATTTTCCAGAGAGCAAAGCTGGGGCAGCATAAGCATCTTGGCTGGTTGGCTCCTCTACCTGAAAAGTGGGATCCCGCGAGCCTCTCGGTTAGAAACGGATCACAGTTTATTCTGACGTTGTGAAACATAAAGGCTAAGTGCACATTCAATAGGAGCGAGAAATTCTCTGCAGCTCAAGGACCACAGGCGAACGACTTGGATCATAACAATATTCTACTACTCAATAACTGTTCATTGCCTCCTAGGCAACAGAGCTCACTGCGGGTGATTTTCTCGGTTTCATACTGCTCTGGGTCGTCATGAATGCCATCAAAAGACAGTATGCCACAAGAGACCCCTGTGCAAAACAGCAGATGCTGTGTTTTCCACTCCTTGAAATATATTAATGACACTGTCTGTGAAAGGAGCCGGCTCATCTCATAGAGATCCAGTGTTGGAGAGTGTGGGCACTGACCTGGACAATCCACCCTTCAGTCGCTCCCCGGGGCGCTTTCATGCACATTTACTCACGGCAGGGACGAGGTCATGCTGCCCTCTTAGCACAGCACTAACACACTAACAGCCTCTGCCACTGCCATCACACTGACTGAAACAAACACACTACACTCCACACACACAACGTGTAGGCTTTCTAAAGCAGTCAGATATGACACGCGCTCACCTGTGCGAAAAGACAAGAACATTCAGACAGCACAAGCGTGCTGACTACTTGCACGCGCACACACACACACACACACACACACACACACATGCACACACAAACAGACAGGAAGCATCTTATCTGCTGTTACTCATATCACCCTCCTAGGGACTGAGAGTTGAACTACGGTTGTGCTCTGTCTCTCTTTCATTTGCTCTGGTTTGTACGTGTACCTGCCTTCTTCCAGAGCGCGCCTCCTCTCAGCCAGCCACTTATCAACAAACAATTTTTGCGATTCCAACAAATACTGCCTCTCTCTCCTGCTCTGACAACACTGCTCTCTCTTTGAGTTTCAGTCTGTCAGCCAAAGCACAGCAACAATCTATTGTTTAGACATTCAAAACACGTTGCAGTGCTAAATTGAAAACATGTGCATGTGTAATAGCTTTCAGGTTAGTGTAAGGCCCCTTGTTGACCATATTGAGGGTACTCATCTCTTAGGCAACGATTGCTGTGAACAGCTGATTGTAAATGTACAAATGCAATAAAACTAATTATTTTTTGACTGAGTGCTTATAATTTCTCTGGTCCATCTGTGCAATAATGAGTTTCTATGGTGTCCATGGTGTTTATCTTGATAGAGTTCTCCTAACCACCTTGGAGGTGGTTTGCTGACGCTCTCAATTCAAGATGGCCAACAGTGGCAGGCATGCACACAATGCTGCTATTAAACTGTTACTCAGAGGTCAACTCATATATCTTTTATTCATATTATACCTATTGTATTTGTTCAAAGATGATTTAAAATGAGTTTATATTATTATGAGTTATTTGTACTCTGTTTGTTAGATCCTGTATGTTGATCATTTTGTATCTGAGAAGACTGAGCATGAACTGTGAAAGAGTTAAAAAACAAAAACTTAGAAATAGCGTAATATAAAAACCATATGTAATTCTTTATTGCCAGCTGTGGTTTGGTTAATAAAAAAAAACAATCTTATAAAAAATATGATTTATGAATGAAATTATTGAATCACATCAGCCTGTTGATTAGCTGTCTGTAGTATCTTTTTTGATGGTCTGTGTCCATCCACCTGTCAAACATGGTTCTGAGGGAGCATGACTTTGCCTTTGAAGACAGCTGGAAAGATGACGCATGTTGGAACCATTTTTTGGCACTGACAATACTCTAACCTACTTTTTACATCTTGTTACAGCGGCTATCATGATGTTGTTTTATGTGAACACCAGTTTGCTGGTGATAACTGTGTCACACAGTAACCAGGATGCATTTCACACACTGAAATGTGGAATATGTTCCCTTCTTTTTTGTTTTGTTCACCACATATGGGATTATATGACGATTACTAAAGATTTTACATGCCCCTTTCATTTAATAATATTGTAATAATGTCACTGCTTCAAAAATCAGAAGGTGGATGGTAAATGAAAGACAAAAAGTTTAGCTAATAAAACATGTTTGGTCTAGTGTGCGGTATTGATTTGGTGACGTAAGAATGGCATTTAAGAGCATATATAAGTTAAAACAATAGAGAATGAACACAGGAGTTCTGGGTTGGAGGTAAGTGTGAGCACCTCACAAATCCTCTTTCTTATGTGAGTCATCGCTGATGGGAAAGTGTTTCTCTGCATGGGAAATGTATTTTAAGACAGGTGCACGGCTTTGGAAGGCTATTCATGTCACAGTATTGCTGTTCTTGTACTGCACTTCTTGTACTTTCTTTGAAATTAAATGAACTGACCACAGCAATCACCATTATAAACACCCATCACACACATACACATATATACTGTATATATATAGATTTCCCTTAATCTTTCACTCTCTCTTACACCACTCCAATTTACCCCATCATACCTTTCTTCCCCTGTGGTTCTTTGCAGTTGTCATGTAGGCAGGCACCCCAGGTTGACCACTGGGAGAGCATGCAGTGGTTCTGGCAGGGGATGGAGCACTGCTGGACAGCCGAGGGGGGCTCTTCACCGGCACACAGCCTGGCATTCACAGGCCTGGACACTGAACAAACAAAAGGAACACAGGCAAGAATAAACCAGGCTTAAGTCAAGCTCAGACACACACAGCCGGCGGTGGAGTGTGTGCATGTGTGTGTCTGTGTCCTTGTGTATGTGTGTGCAATTGCAGTCAAGTAATATGTTTGGATTTGGAATCCAAACAGAAGATTTTCACAGTAAGTGAAAAAGATGAAGATGTATCACTGTCATCGGATTGAAAAGTATGGATGTAATTTAGTTTTGATTGGGAAGACAGTAGTGTATATATTAGTAAAGGCTACAACTTCAAATCTTGTACACTGTGATGAAAAGCAGGGTAGATCTAGCAATGCTTTTTGTGGAGTAAAAAAAAAAATAGAGCAGAAAATAGAAAGAACAGAGGGAAAATTGCTCTTCTCATCTCATGCCTGGCTCAGGAGAATATTAAATGGAGGGTAGCGGCCAGCTAAGGGAGTGAACAGGAGCTGAAAAGGGAGATATTAAGGGAAGACACAGTATAACCAATTCACTGCTAAGCATGGCTGGCATCATTTGTAGATCACAGAAAGCTCTGCCACCTGTAATGGGTTCTGACATTAGTCTCTCACACAGAATAAGAGGTTTTTTTTTTGCCCGTCCATAACAGGGGGATTTGTTCAATCTAATATTCCATTTTGATGCACCTCCGCACATCATTGAGACGCAAATTTCCATTTAAATGAGAGCCCAGAGAGGAATTCACTAAATGTCCGTTGTGTGCATTTTGTCTTCTTACCAAAAGTAATTTACATGGTTTTTGATCTCCTTTGTGAAAATGAAATGTTTGCTTAAACACAAAGTGCCTCGTACAGATCTTTCTGCTTTGTTGCCTAAATTGTGATTTCTTGTGTTTATCAATTGCATTACTGCAGTAGACGTCCAACAGGAGCAAATTGTTTTCCGCATTACCAGACCAAGTAGCTCTCCATATTGCAAGCATACAGCCACATCTGTTTACATTAGCTAAAGCTGTGTGGGTCACGTCAAGGTAAACATTACACCTTACGTATTGATCTTTGTCCCTCTCATCCACTGGTTCAAAGAGCTACCTTCATTGATATTCTATACTCAGCCAACATATTCACTGTCCAAATGCATCTCTGATCTTCTAGCATTTCTCTGCACACATCTGGTGAGCTAAAGGGGCGTCCCACAGCAAGTGTGAAAACACACCCGCTATGAAATGAAGCCATCCAGCACTCATCAAGTAGACACTGTAATTTAAAAAAAAAAAATGGATGGAAGCAACATTAATATGTTATTATTAAATAAATGGTTATGTTTATTAGACAGGAAAAAGTGTGATTTGTAAGAGAGGATCTTTAAAAAAACTACCCACTGTGCTTAATTAAAAACATAAATGAAATACTTGGTATGCATGTGTTCCCCTGATTTTTTTTCTGCAGAGATATAGTGATTTTATAAGCCTAAAACTTTAATTTTGTTTAATTTACATTTTGTAAAAGAGTATCACTTTTTAGCACAGCTATTTAGAGTTCATCAGTAACACTGGTTAGCCTTGCCTTGGTGATTCTGGCAAATTTAGCTTTTTTGTTTTTCATTGCTATGGTCTTTCATCACTATCTATATGAATGTTTTTACCAAAAGCAATTAACTTTTTCACGTAAAAACCTGGATTCTGGGTTGTTAACACATCTTATGATGTAAACTCCTTAAAGTTTTGAGTATATATCTGTGGTGCTACTCCCCCTGCACTCGGTGATACAGACATTTATGATTCAACTTAGAGCAAGCTTTTGACAGGTTTTAGATTTTCTCCTTTATGCTTAATTTCTAATGTCTGGTCTTTTCAAAGAAAAACTTCCATCACACAGGAAGTAATGAGTTTTGTGATTCTGACAGTAGGAAAAAAGGCTGTGTAGCATGCTGAGTGAGCAGAGCCACCGCTCCTGAGCAGACAAAGGGAAGTGTGGCACATAACAAAACTCAAATTTAGGAAACTCAGTCTCAGACTTTGTGGGAATGGAAATGCCACGAGAGTTTGGTCAAACTTTCACACTGTAAAAAGCTCATCAGGGCTGGAGTTTATTTCCTTTGTTTGTTTGTCAAATCAAATCAAATTAAACATGTGCAAAACAATGAAAACACAGCAGCAAATGTTTTCCTTTCTGTGTAGTTAAGAGCTGCAAACAAATCATTCCCTAATATGTTCTCATATAATAAAGGGATCACAACCAGCTAAGCTGATTTGGGGAATCCAGGGAAAGCCCCCAGGTATATTACATTAGATACAAAATTTAAATCAATTTTACCAACAACTGACTGCAGTCTTATTTCATCTGGATCATGACAGGCTTTGCTTTGCATTTGCACAGTACACATACATGAACATGTACGCTAGGAGCAAAAAAATAGGGCTGAATATCATTTAAAATAAAATTATTGACCAGTGATAACATAATAAACAATGTTCTGGTATCAATACAAAACTATAATATTTTGATCTGGAATATCTTTGATTAGAGAAAGATTTCTTTTTTCATTCAACAAAAAAAGGACGTTTTTACACAAATGTTTACACAAAACAAGAATGTTGCTTAAATATAAATATATTTTTACATAAAAAATATTCTTATATTAAAATTGTTTTGTTTTGTTTTTGTTTTTTTTTAAATCAGGAACTATTTGATCAGAAAAACACTTGGTAGGATTAAAAATCTGACCACACACTCAATATTTATTTTTGGTGGATCAGTTTTGGGCACTTGGTGTACAAACATATTTCAGTCTATACCAAAAAAAAGTGTAAAAGTTCAGATCCAGTCCTAAGAGTAAATGGTACTAAATAATGCACATTAACCAGGTTCTGCTCTGTGTTCAAAGTAAACTAATTCATCCTCTGTAATACCATATTTTTGATTTACTGTGGAAACAGCACACTGCAAGTCTGCATCAACCTCAAAACTATTTTACTTGTTTTCTGAAAGTACCCATTTTCTCTTTCAGTCCAGGCCAGACATAATTACACAGATGCTTGTACAATATAATGCAATCCTAGATGTTACTGTGTCCGCCCCCACATTAAAGTGATTTAGCTGGTTAGATTTCCACCCTAACAGTGATAGGAGGAGGTAAGAATGAAAACACTAATGAAAATACTCTTTTAAACTCAGGCTGTAATAATGCCTGTCTCTGTGTGTGTTTTGAGATCATCCGTGTGTGACTACAGTGGCAGAGTTAAGGAATTATCAGATACTGTATCGTGTGCAGTTTTTAATTACATTTGCAAGAACGTATAAACAGGGACTCTTGTCCCAAGCTAGTTGCTCATTACCAAAGCCCAGCTGTCTGTCCCTTTTCTCCTGATGACTATATGCATGCATGCAGCTGCCTCTTCTAGACTGGGAGGACGTACATACTAGGTGCAACTGGTTGACAATAACGGCCTTGCCTGGAAGTAGTATTAGTTGTAGCAATGTTTTTTCTTTTTTCTACAGTGCACCCCAAAAAGGGCATTTTCACAAAGATTCTAAAAAAGGAAATAACAGCTTGAAAAAACACCCTTATATTGCAGGTAAAATGATGGTTATGGCTACATTAATAGAGCAACTTCACCCATTAGCTTTGCGATTTGCCTTCCATTCACCCCATTCACAAACACGTTGAAACGCAGTCATTGGCAGCAAGCTACTGTGCAAGATGCTGGTCCACTGGGAGATGAGGTTAAGCATCCTGTTCAATGACACTGACATTTAGACAGGTGGAGCTAGGGATCTAACCGCCAACACTGCTATTTCACTTCTTATTAACATATAATCATCATCAAGAAAGCACTCATTTTGGTTTTAGTCTCTTAATATGCCACTTTTCAACCTGAGCAGCACAAAGCCATGATTCCTCTTAGTCACCTGCAAGGGCAGCGAAGCTGCTGTGCTCATTTGGAATAATTTGGGCCTCAGTGACTTGCTGTTTTATTTTCTAGTGTGAACCTTCTTGCCTCAGAAAGCTGCTAGGGTGGCTGTAGATTTTTAACCCTGTTAATTTTGGGGCAACTCCAAACACAGACAGAGGTGTACCCCTGTAGCCTTACACAGCAGTCTATCTATGCAGGTAGAAATAGTAATAAAGTTTAGAAAGAATGGACAATTTCTCTCCATCTCCAACATGATTAAACTACATAAACTACAAATGTTTTTTTTTTTTAAAAAAAAACCTTTAGAAGCACTTTAGAGACATGCCACTGTATTTGTATGCTCTGTGGTCTGCTAATTTTCAACATGGAAAAAAAATGTACATTTCATATTAATCTGATTTATTAAATGCTGCAACTGCTTATAATGTCAGTGCTATCAAATAGTCAGTTACTTGCAAGTCCTCAAAATGAAAAACATTCCATCTTTAGAGGTAAAAAGAGTTATTTCACATGCAGGGTAGCGGGTTCTTGTTTTTCAAAGCCTCAGCTTCAGTACATTGTAGCTCAAGAAGTTTGAATATGACGATGGATCCCTACTGTCCTCTGCACGATAAATTATGCTTTAGCTACAGCACCACAGTGTACTTTATGGTCTTTTTTTGTTCCCACATAACCAAAATAACCTACATGCTCTGGTGTTAACTTTCACCTTAGTAATTTATGCACATAGCTTATATCAAAACACACCACAGAGTTTGTGTGGAATTTATTTACGGTACATCTCCTGAGTCACCATTTGCTTCCAGCGAGCCCTGGGTCGACTATGATGGAGTTTTTCTCTTACCCTCCTTCCTGTGATGTGGTGCTAAGTCATCAGGAACTTGAACACAGTAGGTCTTCCTGGTCTGGATCCCGTCTCCGCACAGAATACTGATGTTAACCAGCCGCCGGTCCTGCTGGCTCAGTAAGGGGAGGATGCGACATTCGCCCCAGTCAGTGGTCCTCCACACATACCTTACAGAGCACAGAGACACGCAGACATAGTTTGCAAGCAATGAACAAGTTAGATCTGACGCATCATGTATTAAATACTTTGCAGTGCGAACAAGCAAACAGCTGTTAAATGGAGTCTTGGGAAGTATACATGAGTATCGTGTTCATGTGTTTTCTCAAAGAAAGCTGCAAATCAATCCAGGAACATACTCTTAAATGAATGTGTTTAAAAAGGACAAAATAGGGTTTCAGTTGTTTCAAAAAAGTCACACAAAGCAAGAGAAAAATTTGCAAGAGCAAGAGGGAGGCATGATGATTTTAATTTCAAAACTTCTAAACAAATGTTTGGTTTCAACTATGAAATATGCAGCGGTGCAGAAAGCAATAATATTGGAGGAGTTTACCAGAACAACAGCCTGTAGTGATCTATCAAATGCTTAATTTCCGTAATGAGTTTTCCCTAATCATGTAAATCCTCTGCTCTCAGGCACTCCATGTAGATTTAGCAAATAAAACAAAATCTACCAGCAGGGAAAATAATTCTCTATTGACTACTTTGTTTACTGCATGTAATATTAGGTAAAGCCTATCTTAACTCAAACAACCCTAAAACAATGAGCTTCTGTCAAACATTGTTTGTCATCTATATCATGTCCACTGGGTCAGAAGCTCACAATATGAGGTTATCGTAGATGTCACAAGATAATTGAGGTAGTGCCAAATAATATTCACAAAGTAATTCAAAAGAAGAATGATGAATGTTTGCAGCCTCCAGGCTTCCTCTCATAATTATTCAGGTGAAAAAGCTCTGAGAAGCAAAATTAAAAATCATTATTTGGTTTAAGAGTTTGACATTTTCTGCATAAACATCTGCATCAGGAGATTACACATAAACAGAGCTTTTGTTTCTGAGAATTGTTGGCTCAAAATAAGACTGGAACCATCACTATTAAGAACTACCTGGGGCAGTTTGGAAGTAAATCTCCTATGATGTTGCAAGCCTCTTTTTCCTCAAGGGCAGGACATCGTTTCCCCCCGCCAACTGGGATCTGCGTCATGATCCGTGACCGGAGGCGGTAACCAGGAGACAGGTCGGTGGACCGGCAGGTTTTAGAGCATGGGCTCCAAGATGACCAATCAGATGTCTGACAGTCTTTGGGCATCACACAAGCCTGGAAGGTCAGGGGGGAGTTGTCCTTGGTACAGAGACTGCAGATTGAGAAGAAAAAAAAAAGAAGTTAAAGATGAAACTACTACAATTGTGACAAATTGACAAACAATTGGACAATAGAGGTGCTGTATACAGAGTGTGTGCTGCAGACAAAAGTCAGGTGTGGTTGGGATTTAAATAGATGGTGGACAGGTTATTGTACATGAACTAAAAACGACATAAATTGTAAGAAATACCACCTCATTGGGGAATCTCCTGATCTGGATCTCCTGATTTCCTGATGAACAAATGACCTTGTAGCTTCCACTCTTGCATGACAAAATTCAAAGCTATCATACGTCCTAATAATAAAGGTCTTGTGGTATAAAGTCAAGTTTTTACAGAAAAATACGATACTTAAAAATACGAAACACATGGATTAGTCATGCAATTAGAGCTCCTATTGTTTAGTTTGAACAATGTAATTAGTTAGGTTATTAAGATGTGAGTACAATGCTCATTTTAGAATTTTACTTTGTAATTAGGCTGTAATTAGAATAGCAGAATGAGGCAGAAGTCAGGTGGGAAATGCATATTCAAAAGCGCCAATCCCACTTCTTAGTAAATACCATGATAATCAGGCACTGTACAGTAAACGGTCCCTTCACACTCGAGCCATAAAGCCAATGAACCTGCCTGGAAGGGGATAATAACATGCAAATATCAAATGCATAACAAGATACCCAGTTTTAAGCTCCTTCAGCCCAAACAGCATGGGACGAACAAAACTCATCATACATAAAACTGGCAGGATACTTAATTCAATACTGTACATGAGTCTAAATCCCAAAAGCTGAACACAATTCCAATAAACTGCTCATGACTATAAATTAAAAAAAAGGAATGTCAAACAATAAAAATGCATCATTCCAGCAGGATATTATTGATAGGTGGTTTCTGATACAATGGCTTCCATGAATGGCAGTCACTGATTGATTTTAACAGTCAGCTAATAGTGTCACTTTACACCAACTAGATGCTATGGTGGCATTTAGTCAATATAATATACATGCAATGATTTTCTCTCTCCTTGAAGAGAAAGCACAAGATGGAATATTGTTTATGACTGTATGGGTAGGCTTGTGTGTGTTTGCTCTGTGTGTGAGCCTGTGCAGAAAAAAAAAATCCATTCTTATCAAATCCAAATACCAGGGTTAGCTCAAACAGCAGGGACAGGAGGGGAGCAGCACTTGACATTTAACACAATAGTGGCTCACCACCATGCCAGCATGCCAGTGTAACACCAGCTCTCACATAATTTCATTATAATTGAATAAATAACCACCATCTGTAAAAAACATTTTAGTTCACTGAATACACCTACGCAGGAAAAAAATCATTCCACTGGGATCATCAATGGTCATCGGGGGGTGGTGCTGACCATTGATCGTGTCACGAAACAATACGAGTGTGGAAGAACCATAAAAACAATCGACTCCATTAAGACTATTTCACCTGACAGAAACCCACGTTCAGCTACAGAGCATTTTTACTGCTCACCACATGCTACATCAGTGGAAAAAGAGATTAATGTAAGATGAATCCAGTTATCTGTACAGGTCTGTTCCCCAGGCCGACTGCAAACCAGTTCATCTCACACTGCCACCTTGCTTTTGTTATAATCTCGGGCTTATCTTGAACCTTAAGAAATGCCCTATTTTTCACAGTGTGCTTGTTTCCCATGTATTCATTTTAGGTTCAACTTTTCTTTATTTTCACTGTATGAAAGGTGCAGTGCTTGTGAATGGTTTACCTCAGCATAGCATTCTTGCCGTCACTCCTTGTGCAGCGGACTTGTCGTGTCTGGTATCCCACCTCTAGTTCCCATGACATGGGGTATTTGTTGTGCACATGAGCATGGTGATGGTGGTGGTGGTGTTGGTGGTTGTGATGGGGGTGGTGGTGAGAAGTCAATGTGTGCAACATGACAGTATTGTTCTCATTGGAGCTGGTGCTGAAATCCACTGTGGTCCTTCCACTTAACAGGGCATCCTTGTGATGGGGTAGTCGGCACTCGCTCCAGGCCCCTACTTTAAGGCTGTACTGGTACTCGCCCTCCCCAGCAGGGCAGTTGATAGGGCTAGAACAAGTCCTAGTCTCAGTCAGGTTGGGGCAATTTGCCCCTCCATACATTGGTGTGGCCAGGACGTGTCGAGTCCGATGCTGAAGGCCAGCACCGCAGGTTTTGCTGCAACTTGACCAGGAGGTGAAGTCCGAAACCACACAGTCCTGGGGGCAGGGGACAAGGCAAGCCTGCTCCACAGGTGGTTTCTGAGAAAAGAATTCGCATATCCTCGAGGTGACTGTGGTACGGTTTGAAGTGCGTACACAGTGGACATGGCGCCTCTGGATGCCATGCTGTGCTGTAATGCATTCAGCTGTCCTCAGCTTGAGCTCATTGGAAAAGAAAGGGACGAGAACACAGCTCCCCCAGTCAGACACCTCCCATTCAAAGAGGTCCTGGTGCCAGTCACAGACCTTAAAGCAGTGCCGCTGGCTTTCTGGTTTGTCCACTCGCTGGCAGTGGGAGTGGTGGGTAGTCCAGCCCTCCATGTGGACACACCATATTGACCTTGTCTGAATCCCACCAGAACCACACTCCTCCCCGATACACTGACCCCACTGACCTGCAACCAAAAAAAAAAAACACACACACACAGAGGGCATTTTCATTAAAAATTGGAGCTTTAGAAAAAAATGATGATTTAAATTGCAGCTATCTGGCAGCTTGCAATCAAGCACAATTCAAGGCCATTCACTTAACCTTCATGATTGCTTTATTCATGAACTGAGGAAGAAAGGAACAAAGAAGCACAAAGTAATCAAACCACTGGCGGACATCAATATAAAAAAATACAAGGTTCGTTTCTTGGTCACACAGGACCAGATTCACTTTGGATCTTGATCCCAAACTGATCAATACCTCAGGCTATGGAAGACATGGCCAGCTAATGGGTATGTCATTGAATTCTTTACATCTGCCTTAAGAACAATATCTGGGGTTTAATTAAAAAAACAATTCTTAGTAATTTTATCTCAGCCTTTTCAGCACTGAAAACATTCTGTCTGCAAAGATTAGACACTTCACATGGAAGGCTTTCTTTTTTTTTCAAAGACTAATGATTTTCATTAAAAATAACCCAAACCAACCAAAGACATGAAAGCCATTTTGCTGTGGTCTGGCTCCTCGCTCACAGCATGATTTGAGTTATCTTGATGTGCATGTACAATGCTGGCTGGAATAATTTAAGAATACAATCAGGACCTGTCTTGAAAAGAATTTCAGGAAGTTGGAATTCTCTGTATGTTGAAAAAGAAGAAATGCCCTTTATACGGTATTTCACAGTGCACCGGGCAAAAGCCCAAAGCGAAACACTATTTTCTTTTCGTACTTTAGGAGCTGCTAACAATATCTCAGTTTAAAAAGGTCAACTGACAAACATGTGCTTAATTACGTTTCATATCTCACAAGGCCTGACAGCTGATTCAGCCAAAGGAGAAGTTAAAAACAGGGTAACTGCTGAGTTAACAGTCAAGTTGACAGCCTAATCCCCGTCTCACAACAGCTGCTTCAAAAATACATTTTCCTCATAAATAAACTGTTGAGTATTCTGGAATATAACTGTAATTTCTGCTCCAGTTACATTTTATATAACAAACATAGAATAAAAACAACAAACAACAAACATAAATATTGTGAACAGAAATTATGCAAACATTATGTTCAGTCATATTGACAGTTGAAGCTTGGGGCCACACTCAGTGTTATTCACAGGGGTTAAAGTGAGATTTGGACCTGATCTTAGGGTATTAGGATCTTAGAATGCCTTTCCGGATTGCTCTGGTTCTGGCCCAGCTTAACCCCTGGTTATGCAACTAAAATGAACAAAGCCGCCAAGTTAAGCTACACTCACAAATGCATAAGAAGATGCCCAAAATCCTGCTTTCATTAACCATGAAAATTTAAATTATGAAAGAGAGTGGCAACTTCATTTTCAGGTATTCACCATCATACCTGAGTGGTGATGTGGTTCGTATCTGCAGCATGAAACAGAACTGCACTTGACAGTCACTACTTGGTAACATCAAAGAATGTGTGACAAAAGCACAGCAGCTATATGTAATTTTCCACCCCTTACAAATAGTGGAAAGTCAAAGTACTCTGTGGTCAGAGACGCAACAAAACTGCTGATACCTTTTTACCACTGTGAAAACCTGCATCAAAATCAAAATGTGGCTTAAAATGCAAAATGTTCTACTTACATGAATTCAAGCTGACCACAGCCTCTACTTCTGTGAAGAAGGGAACTGCAAACTTTTCACAGTCAATGTCAAGCAGACAGATTTGGAACTGAGAATAGCTGTTTTTTAAAAATACATGTTAAAAGCTATGTGCATAAGGAGGAAAAACACCCAAATACAATTAATAAGCAGAGCTCTCAATCCAAACGCTGACAACACAAACATGCTGTCGTTTGTCGCAGTTTTGTTAACAAGAGGCCGGCGCTTGAGTCTGATGAATAAGAAGAAACTCGGAAACTACAACTTCACAGACAGGTAACCCCCTACTGCACCGCTTCTTTGATTGCTGTAATGCTTTTATGAAGTGGATTTCTCTCATTGATTATGCATGAAGCACCTGTTGAATAATAATCCTCATTTATGCGCAATTCTTGCATCAGAATCAAAGTCTGGTTTCTTGATTTAATATGTCCTGAAATCAATACCGGAATATGCCGTGATACACTGATCCACTCTGTGTTAATATCTGCAGAATGTGTAAATTCACTCCATTACAAAGGCTAATCACTTTGCAATTTTTTAAATAAAATGATAAATTAATTTGTGATTCAGAAAACCCAATCCAAAAATGTATATATGTCCTGTTAATTTAGTTTTTGACCTTTTCTGCTCATTTTCAAAAACAGTAGACATTAATCAGTATTAAAAAAAAAGAAAGAAAGAAATCAATTTGCTGGTATGATGTGGTATCAACGTCGGTCACATTTCCTTCTCATCCAGTTATTTTGCCACATGCTATGAAAAGGATAATTTGATTCATTTCTTCTAATTGGAATTAAATTGATGTAATAATGAGATCCTACTGCTTCCTAAATTGCTTTCGAATGACAACTCGCTGAAAATGTTTTATGCCTTTTCGTCCCAGAGAAATCAGTTAACACTTTGTTCCCTGGCCAATCATCGACACGACAATGCTGCTTTGAAGCTGTTGCTTTCTGCTTAAGGGGGCATATTTCAAACTGCTGAATAGTTTCATAGTTCATCGAAGCACATCATTGAGTTTCTTCATCTTGGCTTTGCAATGTTAATGGGGGCTTACAGTGTAACTAACCTCATTACCATTCATTCATGTGATCTTTTTGTCTTAATGCGCTTACTTTGTTTTTATGCAATTACAATGCAGCGAACTAAAAATGTGCTTGATGACAAAGGCAAGGAACATTTTATTTCTTTTATTTACTGAGTTTTTTTTTTTTTTTTTTTTTTAACATTGGAAAAAAGATCACATGATTTGTCCATTGGGCTGGAACAGATAAGATCTGCATATACACATACAGAGACGCAATATGACTGTCTGAACATGACTATCTTTGTGTGACACAGCATAAAACACACCTGGGTTCTTCCAGCTGAATAGCCCAGGTGTTTTGGGTAGCTCAAGTTGCTGAAGGCAATAGCGGAGTGGTCATCGAGATAACTGGGACTTTTGTGCCGAGAGACAATAAAAAAAAAGAGAGAGAGCAAGAGAGAAGGACATCTGTGGCTGTGAACAGGCCCCACTGTTGGTTCTGCGTGGCCATCATCTCCCTCATGCCACGTCTCCCTCCCCAGTTTCCTATTAGGTTTGGTCCCGCAGCAAACTGAGGGAAAGCTGAGGCAGCCAGCAGCAGACTGCCGCTCAATCGCTTTTCATGAATAATAAAGTTTTAAAAAACACGTTCTGTCTGAAGAGCTCAGAGAACAGAAGTTAAAATTAAAAGCTGTGCATCTAGCAGCAGTAACTCCACAGACAATAGAGAGGAGGAGCAGAGCAGCAGAGAGGGTTCAGCACACAAACAACGGTCACGTTTAACAGCATAAGTGGCTGGCAGAAGATAACAAGGGGCTAGTCTGTTGTTTAGCTGTGTTGTCTGCTCTGGTTTCATCAGAAATTCTAATATGCTAATTAAAATATTCAAAGTCTGTGTGATCAGCTCAGATCTACAGAATTGTATTACAGAAACATCCAGTAAAGGGAGAAATCCACTGAAATGAAAATGTGTTTGGTGCTGTATTTACAGCTGAACTGTCCAGTTCATATTCTAATTGTACATTCTCTATAGCTACTAACATGTGGTTACAGAAAGTGGAAAGTGAAAAACAGAAACGTAGTTTAACAAAATGCCAGTTGAACAGTAGCTTCCTTACTCATCAATGTTAACTTTAGTTTAGTCTTGTTAGTGTGCTGACTCAGGTAAACGGTCATTTAGCTACATACAAACAGCTACTTTGTCGTTGTAGCTGTGTAATATGAAAAGGTGTTTCCAATACAGTTCTTCTTCATGCATTGTTCCACAAACACTCATAGTTAATTTCACCTCTATTTACTATGTGATTTTTATTCTCATTCTGCCCCTGGTCCACAGTCAGACTTTTGCCAGTACCAACATGAAAAACACAATAATGCAGGGAAAACCACATATCAGCTTGACTGGAGACACAGCAAAATGATTTAGGATGGAGTCCGGGTCCTTCGGGGAGGGACCATTGTTGATTTTACCTGTTATACTGTTACAGATCCTGCTGTAGATAGTCTATAACAGCAGTGCGTACTGCTGCAAACTGACAACTCTACAGCAAGACGCATAGCTTGATGGATTTTTTTTTATACTTTCTGTTTTCTTTCATTTTAATTCACTTTTTTTGTAGATCACAGTTTTATTTAGAGGTCAAATCACATGCCTTTGCAGGCAAAAAAATGTGAGATTACGTTATCTGTGAATGAAGGCTGACTATTTCATATAGGCCTGCTTGAAAGTGGCTGCATTAAAAACAAGGCCAAACAAAAATAGAAACATAGGTGCATGCCCAAACTGGAGCAGTGGTCGTGAAACAATTAAACAAACAATAAATGCACTGTTTGATATAGCCCATTTCATTTGATTCAATTTTATGGATTGATAAAAGTGGACCTTCACCTGAAAATGTGCACTTTAAACAGCAAATTCATTGAAATTCATCTTACAGCATGTGCCACTGACTACCCTGCAGACTGTCATTCGTTATTTTGTGTTTTTGAATGTATATTTAGGCTGAGGCATGTCAGTAAACTGAACTAACCTCATTTTCCTTCAGTTTGAACCAATAGTTTGAGCTGTGTCTTAAGATGATGTGAACTGCCAGGCTATTTGTTTACAACCTCAGAGATGCTTGATGTGATTTGAACAAGAGAGACATCATGTTTCTGTCAGAGGAGAGAAGAGGCTATGAAAGATCACTCACATCACGCAAGCAATGAAAACATCTAAGTATACAAAAACATTTTAATTAGACTAATTAGACGGTAGACGGACAGTCAAATTTAATTTCAAAAAGTGTCGTCGCACCCACTATTCCAGCATTACTGCTTGGTACTGTCTTTAAAGACACTTTCTCAATTCAATCAAAGCTGAAAAGACCAAACAAATCTTATATGGGTTATATCCTAAAATAGACATGAAAGCCCTCCACAAAAATAAGATATGAGCAGCAATTCACAGTTGAGCTTAAAGACCTTCAGTGTCAACACAGCACATGTCCTTCCTGCTCTCTCAGCTGAGCACACTGCTCTCGTGGTCACTGATGGCACTCTTTCATGATAACCACTCTTTCATCACACTTGCTCAATGGTGCTGTTTTCAAACTGTGCCAGGATATGTGTGCGTGATTTATGGAGCTGTGATTGGGAGTGATTCTGCTGCCAGGGGACCCAGCTAACACAAGCACCAGTTCATCTGCTAAGCTCTGAATAATCACTCTCTCGATCTGTCAGCATCAGCATCTGTCAGGCCCTCAGGAGGAACCAGTCGCCCACAGCTCCTTCATTCCTGTCGCACTTAGTCGCCTTGCTTACACCTTCAGGGGCTCCAGTACCCGTGGGGCCCCAGCTATACTTACTATTCCATTTACGTCCCGGTACAAGGGAAAAACTGAATTGGCAAAAGGCTGAGCAAATTATACTACAATACAGGAAAAGACAGAAATTAAACCCTGCCAGTGCTGCATGACTAAACACGTATTCTCTTTTTCAGCAGTGTTCAGCTGAACCCTTAAGTTGGACAAATGATAGCAAAGCTGTGCGACAATAACAAGCAACACAACAAAAGCAATCTCTACTATGCCCCAAAACCAGACAGACTGAGACAAAGGGGAAGCAAACAGCAAAGCAGTAAAGTGTCTCCTAAACAGCAGTGAGAAACGCTTCGTCAAGAAAGAAAGAAAAAAAAAAAAGAAAAAAAAAAACTGCATTCACCGCCGTTAAATCTTTTGCCTCTATGGTCCCTTTAAATACATTTGGTAAAAGCCCCACTGAGTCATGTCGGTGCACATCTTATAGGCTTTTTGGCTGCTGAATTTTGCTATTTCATGCAACCATTTTGGGCATGTTCATGTGAGATGTTTACTAGTGCCACTTAAAACTTTTACACCTACACATCCTGTTGTTTGCCGAATTAAACACCATTTCAGCCTTGTAATTTCTGCCAGTTTAATGCATTAATTGTTGAAGAAAGAGGATTTTAGCCACTCAAACACTGAAATGACAGCTTTTTTGAGCATTTACTGGTCATACTGTTTCTGTCTCGGTGGACTGCACCGTCCCGAGCACTTTATTTAGCTTGAATTGTCTAAGAAATGTGTCAGTTGCCTCAGTTCAGGAAAGGCCTCTTCATTAACAATATTCAGTACTGCAACTTGAACAGAACAACAGATGAGATTCAACATGAGATTTGGTTGGCAGTTCACTACAGTGACGCATTCAAAGAGAACATAATGTTTTTCTCGCTGTGCTGCAGCTTTTTGTGCTTTTTCTCTACAAACATCTGCTGGGTTTACTCACCGTCCTTCTTCAGCTTCTCTCCCTCACTTAAGTTTGACTGTTTGGATACATGCATCCTTTGTCAAAACACTTTTTAATTAAATGATACCTATGCCACCGAGCCTCATTATGCACTGCGCCGTCCCCCATGCCACACTTCCATCAGGTGTAATTTATGAGCAGCGAGGTGCATCCTCAATTACAACATTCATATATGCAGAAATTCATCAGATTATCATCAGGCAGTCAATCCATCTCCAGAAGGCCTGAATCAGCTTATTTTAACCAAGCGTTTACGTGGCAGGTTAGAAGGAAATTTGTGAAATGTGAGCCAAAGAAGTTAAAAATCATCACCAGGGGACAATTCGCAAGGAAATTAACTGACAAGAACTCGCTCATCATCTAGAGCTAAAAATGAAATTTGTGTGTGGATAAACAGGATGAGCAGCTACTGTGAGAAGTTTGACCTTCCTGCTTGAATATAAATCATATATTTCCATAAATGCTCAATAAGTGAATGTATTATAGTATTAGTGTTTTGGCTTAAAATGCTTATTGCAGATTATATTTGAGGGACAGCATCAAATGCAGCTTCAAAATTTAGCTCTAACGAATTACGTACCTTGAGGCTGTAATGCTGTACACAAGACCCCAATGGGTTTTTGTTATAATTTAGCATACAGCCTTCCAACACCCGTGCCAGACCTACTTGAGAGCCTAATCATTAACTGAATGGCCAGAAGTATAAACAAAACAAGACTAACACATGTTGTGCCCACTCAATGATCTAATCCCTATTTGGTCCAATCGGTAACTAACCAAATAAGCACTGTAATGCGCACCGCTGTTCAACCAAAAGAGCATTTTAAAATGTCAAAGTGTAGCGATGAGACTCATTTCCTTCCATTAATGAAAATCTGATTAGTGGAGATATTATGTGTGGTAAATGGACAAATAAATACACAGGGACTGACATTAGAGGATCTAGTCCGATTCCACTTACTGTGATGGTTCAAAGAGAAAGGTCTCACATTCTGTATGAACCAAAATGCAGAACCTACAAACTCCTCTGCTCTGATTCAGATCAAATCAATACCACTGTAAATCATGAAGAGGATCATTTTAAAACCAGCATGAGGGCTTCTCAGCAAACAGTCAATCATCTTTAGTCAGTATTAGCATGATTCCTTCAGAGAGTTATCACACTATGGGGTCAGGACAGCATTTAAATTGCTTAGAAGCAAGACAATAGAATAAGACTCAAAAGAAATAACAGATGTTCTAAGGAAGCACTGACCTTTCTGAAATACTCATATATTCACATATGTTTTATGTTAATATTTTCTACTTCAGCTTGTGCAAAAAAAACCCCCAAAAAAACAAAAAGAAAAAAAAGAAAAAAAAACCTAGTGCTGGTTCAGGATGTGTGATTAGTCCAATGAAAGTTGTCACTTCAACCCATGTTTTTTTGCAGTTTACAGTCATGGAAGGTTGTAATTCAGCAGCTTTTGATATAACTAAGAGCTGATATGGTTCATGTGTCATTATGCACAAACACACTTATCTTGAGATAACATAAGGTTATATCTCCAGTTATACAGTCAATACAGTTTTACAAAACCCACCATAGCAGAGAAGCGTTTCTGATCCAAACACCATGATATTGACGGTGAAGTTGTGTTACAGTCACAGCACCTAAATACAGCATATCTACAAACCTGAGGCATCACTTGCACCATGCTTGCAGGCTGTTTATCTGTTATTTAAGTCAGAAGTTTGGGGTTGTTGCTCACTGGAGGTTTCAGGCTACGTTTCAAGAACTTCTTAGGCCACTTTTTATGCTAATATAGTACTTTCTGCTACACATGAGAGAGAGACTTTGCACTAACATCAATTATAGACAAGGCTACAAAGATAAATCGTAGGTCTACAGTATCATCTTACATCCAAAGATGCATTTGTGCAATAGTTATGTTTAGATTTTTATGTAAAGGTAAGAACAAATACTCACTGAAATGAATATACATTTGTGCTTGAGCCATAGATTTGCTGCCATAGAGCTGTATTGAACTTTGTCAGTCATTAGAGCATATCCACTTTCACCTGATGTAGGAAGCTTTGCTCACTGGCAGCTTGAAAACCATGGCCTGTACATGCGACTGCATAGGTACAGATGAAGAATTAGTTTGCATTTCTTATTTTCTTCTCTGCCAGATATTTTTTCCGGGTCATTGCTTGAGCCACATTTGTCTTTGTGCTTCTACTCTGTATTTCTAACCTGCCCACAGCAGTGGGCTGTCAGAGAGTTTCAAATGGGTGCTGCTGAAAACACAGGCCCCTTTCTGTTAAGTCAAGAAAACAAACAAGCTAAGGTAGGTTTTGTGAATAATTTAAAAACAGCTGACATGGACATCATTTTTCTGGGCTCCTGTGCCTTCATGATAAAGATCCTGGACCAACTCACTACAGGAAACTGATCGACTGAATCTTGACAATGAGCTTGGTTTGATTTTTTTTTTGCCACAAATTTGTTTTGTTTTGTTTTTGCAGATTTGGCCAGGTTATGATAACGCTTTGTTTTCAGATTTAATTGCTAATATCTGAGAACATGGTGACACAACATTACTCTTCAAATGAGTAGAAAATGCAGTACAGTTAAACTGAGCGCTTGTTTCAAACACGTCTAATTAGTCCTGTTGCTTTCCCTGACAGACTCTGTTGTAAATCAGTTAACTTGGTGAGTAAAGTGTTACCAGAATTGAGAGGTATAATGTCCAAAACTGTAAAAAAGGTTGACAAAAGATATTCAGTTATGTGTAACGCTATGTCAGCACACAGCACAGCATGGCCCTTCTGTACTCAGGTTCCATAATAAATCTCATTCCAGTGACATTTCCTTTTTTTCCTCTCTTAGCGATTGTGGCATGTCCTGCTGTCTCACCAAAAAATATGCTCATGGTCAAATCTAGACAGGACCTCTTCTTCCACTGAAATCAATGTTTGACTGTTCTATTATCTAGACTCAGGAGACCTGGCAGTTGATCTACAAAGAATATATTGTATTTCCTCTAAGATCTCGTTTATACACACAGATCTTACTTTGGTTTTAGGCTGGAAAACCCCTTTGGGGGTTTCTCTGAGAATCAATGTGTTTACACTTATAAATGCCACAGTGCTTTAGTCGGTATCACTTTAAGACATGAAGACTACAGTGGGGGCCAGCCAAAGGTGTGCTCTACCTCTGCGGTGATGAGAATCTTTTTCCGTGTAATTGCTTGTCTCATGTGGTCTCCTCAAGTCCCTGCACTAGCCTGTGTGGAGGTGACAAGTAATTGGATAGGATGTCATTCACTCCTCTGTCTCACTGTCTTTCGCTGACCTGGGATTTCTCTCCCGTAAGCACGGGAGCAGAACTAATGGCCATATCTACAGGCAGCAACCTGAGGAAAGCCCCTAGTGTTTTGATAATGCAGGTGACCAGGGCCGTGGCAGGACAGAGATAAAGTGACAATTGTATCTCTGGTAATGCAGCACAGTCTGCATGATATGTCTGCTCATTCTATTACGAAACAAAAAAAAACAAAAAAACAAAATGTAAAATTCAACAGTGCAGTCATGGGAGCTGTTGTGATGCTTTTCCACTCTGCTAGTTTGTGTCAATTAATATTTCATTCACTGAAAACCACCAAAAGATTATATATAAATGTTTTATTTTTCCACTGCACAGGATAATTTGACATTGTCACCTGGCATGTGCTCAAATGTTTTAAATTTAATGATTTTATGATAATGCAGGTAAGAAACTTGAAAAGAATAAAACAAACCAGAGAGATCTATTGGTTGCTTTGGGAATAACATCATGAAAAATGGGGAATAAACTGACTGGATACGAGGCTATGAAGAAAGAGTCATCATATGTGTTTGAGAAGAGCTTTGACAAGGTTGCCTTCATGGCTGAACATCTGCTGTAACTTTATTTGAGTGCTGATTACTGATGCAGACCCCAGAGGGCTTTTTTCCCCCTCTCTTTCTCTCTCTCTCTCTCTCTCCTGAGCTGATCTCAGACTGAGCAGCAATTCTTGAAGTGCTGCTCTGTTTCTGCTCAACTGTGAGGTGAAACCACTTAAAATCGTGGCAGGCAGGTTTCATCTGCCAGAACAATGTAAACTACAACTAGCAAGTTGCAAAAGAAAAAAAAAAAACATTCTTTCCAACCAACATACAGCATGAATTTATACCTTATGACATGGTTAAGTTTAGTTAACCAAAACTACTTGATCAACTAGTTTTCTAGTTTCTGTTAACAATGATTTAAATGAGCACATGTAAAGTGATGGGAGCCGCTCTTAGTGATGAACCATCAGTGAATTATCACCCAAATGTGCAGCTCCCTTCAGCTGATTTAAGAAACAACTGATATAATTGTTACGGGAAAGTAGCATTTACTGTTACAGGAGACAGGATTTAATCTTGGGGCTCCAGTGTCAAAGTCACTTTGTTCACATATCCATCCATCTTGAGCTTGGCATCCTCACTTTTCCTGAGGTTACCTTGTGTCTTGGCACTGTTGAAGAGGACAGTCTGAGTTTGACACATTGCTTGATTTTTACATCCATTATATTTCAAAGCATTTGTATTTGTACAAACTTCCAAAAATAATTCTTCTTTCTTTGTTTTCTGTTTAATAATCCTAATTGTCTATTTGCTCAGTGTTGTTCTATTAATTGTCAGTATTCATCTTTTACCACACTTATGTTATTAATGTTATATTGTAACTCAACTCAAAAGTGAATTTAACAGTTTGTGTAAGTGGCTCCAAAGCATGTTTTTCTGCCATTACAGAGGAGCAGCACTTGAACCACGCTAGCCGACCACTGCTGCCCAGCCTCTTGCTAGCTAACGTGCGGCCCCTGGAAAACAAACTGGACGAGCTAAGAGCTCGTCTAGCTAAGAGCTAGGATCACAACACAACAGGAAATAAGAGAGTACTGCGGTCTAATTTTCACAGAGACCTGGATTTCAGACCCAGAATTAGCCGTTCACAGGACTCTCAAGTTTTGAATGCAGGCAAGAGTGACACCCCCCCTCTACCTCTACCTCTACATCTGCTACAAACAGGCACCCAACCATGCAGAGGTATACCACCGCCATGCGGCACTTCTAGGTTGTCCACAGTTCTGAGTGTATTCCATGTAGATGGAAAGTGCTAGGGAGAAGTATTGTTCTTGTCTTAGATTATTATTGGCTAGTTAACTAGAATGAACTAGAGTGCTTGGTGTAAAATATTTCTGTATGGGATGATTCTCAAAAGAAGACATCAGGATCAGAAGTAAAAAAATAGTGATCTGATCTTCCAATCCCAAGATACATGTGCCTCTCTGGGGGAGAGAGAATGAATTACACTTCATGAATACACTGCTGTTGTTTTTTCTGAGGGGTTTTTATGTTCAAGATTCATTTCATGGTACTGTCTTTGATAAGAACAATTGTTTTTTTCCTTTAATCAACCGCAAAATGGTCCTGGAGCTGAATTGAGGACCAATTCTATGAGGACCCTGTGCCAAGAGAGTTTCTCTGGCAGAAGAAGTGATTACCCAAGTCAGGTAGCCTGCAGAGTGTAACCTGCAGAGGCTAAAGACTTCACCTATCTTCCATCTGTCATCTCTGTTCCCTTTGTCCCTCAATTATTAATCAGATGGTCCCTCAT
Organism: Toxotes lorentzi; assembly: GCA_037833715.1. Lineage (NCBI taxonomy): Eukaryota > Metazoa > Chordata > Actinopteri > Toxotidae > Toxotes > Toxotes lorentzi. The sequence goes on along the minus strand of JBBMJY010000007.1, from coordinate 16,307,430 downwards.
TTTACGGTCGTCTGTGGGAGGTCGAATAAATAATGACTGGACAGAATAACATTTACCAGCACCCCTATCACTTCTCAGCCAAACTTTGAGGAAAGCACAGGAAGAGACTTTTGTGTCCAGCAAAAACATCAACAAGAAACCAGCTACAGCTACAAAAGAATGTACCTTTCTTTTCTGTCTTTCTTTTTTCTTGTTCTTCTTCTTCTTCTTTTGAACCGCAAGTACAATATAAAAATAATACAGTATGCTTTCAAATGTGAAACTGATAAATTGCTCAGTACACTCTGTCAGGTTGCTGTGTATTGATACCCACACGATCACCTCAGCCAAAACACGCAACACAGTCTCTGGCCTGTCTTTTATCAGGGATCCAAACAAAGCCATCAGCCACTGTGCAGCCAAGGTAGCTGTTATCACTGAGTCCATTAGAGATGTGCAGACACCTCAAATTCCTTTCCTCTGGGAGGCTTATTGGAAAGGACAGAAAACTAATAGACAGTTTGGGAGTTCTGATAGTTGGGGATGTACCTTCCTTCCTCTCCCTCAGATATCATGAAGCAAATTCCTGCTGTGGTGTGCAAATAAGCCAAATGTTTGAGTGGTAGAATGATTTTTGGTATTCTTGGCTGGTTTGTTGGCCCATGCAGTGGCTCGGTCCACTGTTCTGGTCCTGATTAAAACATCTTTATTGAGAGACAATAAATAAACTGTCACGTTCTGTAGCAATCATGATGTAAATGTAACCCTAGCTACAAAACACTATCCCTCACCTCTTCTCCATTACACTGATACACACAAAATGTGAGGCAACTGTGTGTAATGAGTCCTTGACTGCTGTCGGAGAGCAAGGATTTGTTTTTCTTTTTTTTTTTTTTGCAGTGCCTTTAGAAAAACTTTTAAAGGAATAATAACATGCAAGATTGAAAACAATAACTTCAGCACTTGTTGATCATGATCTTCATTTTTGAATATGCACAAAATAAGAGAGGCAGTTATATAAGCACAGGCTTACATCGGGGGGAGACGTGAGTGTGACTCACAGATTTTAAACAAGATTAAACCTGCAGCAGCCCACCCTGAAAGGCAGCTTATGCAGCTCGGATTTTGTGGCTCATACCTCATGGCTGAAATTGAGACAAGGCATTCGTAGCTCTGAGTGTAAATTGAATATTCACAACTATACACTTATGCTACCAAATTATTAGGTACACCTGTGATCAAATTCAATACAACAGCCCTGGCATACTTTATGAAGTATTACACATTGATACTGTGTCAATGAGATGTTGAATCAGTTTTTTCCTCAGCTGTCAGTTTAGAGGCTGGAGTTTGCAGTGCTGCTGAATTGTATTGTGTTGTACCAAGACTTGTTTCTAAAATTTAATTGTGTATAGTACAACACCCATACAGCCAAATGATTTTGAAAAGCAGTGGCTACACCTCTCTCTTTGATGTGGCCTGGCACATCTTGCAGCGTGGTCTTATTTGTTTGATGTGAACACTCTTAAGACGCAAAGAAACTGGAAGGAAAAGTTGGTGTTACTGTGACGCTGTATAATTACAGGACACACATGAAAGAAATCACAGAAGGTGTCAAGAGTGACTGAATGAATGTGGTCAGACCTGTATTCAGTTCTGTAGCAGCAGAATAGAAAAGCGTAACTTAGAATGGGCATGGGACTATATACAGTGGTGGAAAACCTGGATATTGTGCTCCTGCAGCCAAGTTCGACTTGACCTGGATGGGGGCATTATTTTGCTGAAACATCCAGTTTCTACCACGACGGAACAGTGCATGTGCAGAAGGGAGCATGTGGGTTTGTAGAATGGCACAATACTTAGCAGAGTTCAATGGGCCATCACAGACAGTGAGGTGACCAACGCCAGCAGCACTCATACATCCCCAAACCATGAGACTGCCTCCACCATGCTTGACAGTAGGTACTGCACATGCTGGAGCTAATGCCTCAACTGGCCTTCTGCGTACCCTCACATTAGCACGAGGAGCATTAAGCTG
>JBBMJY010000007.1:16265790-16305313 GCA_037833715.1 Toxotes lorentzi | reverse complement strand
ACACAAAGCACCCTAACAAAAATTGTCTTCAATAAAAAGGATGATCTTCATTAGTGGGTCAGTGGTACCACAATACTGAAAATGTCTTAAGTGTTTTTATGGAGCAAATCAATTTGAAGTTTTTAATGGCTGATTTTATGATTGGTTTAGTATTGTGGCTGTGACTGTACAAAAACAAATTGCACTTGGAAACTTAAGAGTGACTGTTAATGTAATATATCACAAATGCCACCATTGTATACTATAGTACCAATTAATGTGGTACTAAAGTCCCATGCTACACCACAGCTGGGTGTGGTGATAGACCACACTTGAACTTACCCAGTGGTGATGTTGAGTGTGGTCAGAGGTTCAAGGGACTTCTACTTTTCAGGCTTATGTTTTTCCTCCTCCCCAGATATTTTCTTTCTTTGGCATTTTCTCTTTTTTTATGCTAAGAAAACCTCTTAAATGTTTGTGGTGTCATATATAATGATATAAACATGTCATTTAAGATCATGAAAGAAAGTGTTGTTTCCACGTCCCAGAACTCAGGAATTAAAAACCCAGTCCTACTGTTGGTGGTAATAAACAATCCCAGACTGAAAACACACTCTGGGATCTCCTTTGAGTCAGCGCTGTGCCAGTGCAAAGACAAAGACTCATTTAAAACAATCACAGACAGAGAGCAGGTGGGTGGGGGATTGTTCTTTCTTCTTCTTCTGACATTTTAGGGTCCATTGGACATAAAGAGTAAAAGATTAAAGAAACTCCATGACCCGTTTTCTCACCCAGGTACTGAAAGTTATGTTTTTTGAAATCTGTAGCCATGATGTCATAATAAATCACACAGATTCAAAGAAAGTTGGATGATGAAAAGTCTTAAATATCCCTTTCTCTCATGAAGGTAGCAACTAAAACGAACATGACTTGTCATTTCATTTTCCGTTCCTTCCCAGTACACTCAGCTCTTCCATTCCCCAAAAGGAATGCTTGAAAACTACAGCACAACTATAATAATTAATCAGCTTCTGCAAACACGGCAGAAGATTATTTCTGGATCAAAGACTGAGAAATAAAAACTACAAGACAGCACTCAACTCAGTGCAAAACTTTAAAACTCCAAAGAAACCATTACTGTCTTGTTCTAAGTGGAAAGGTCACAGGGTCAATATGTTGCTTCATCACAGTAGCAGTCCTGCGCAAATATTGTACCTGGATGAGGAATCATTCAGGAGATAAAGTTTAGCTTCTTGGTGGTCACTAAACTCAAAAGGTGTCTTTGTTTCTTCTTTTGAATGTTTGCAGCAAGGTTTAACACAGACAGACAAAAGTCATCCTATTACCTTCACTGTGGAGGCATTAAAAGATCAAACATCACTCCACCAATCCTAATTAAAAGTTCACTCAGCCTCTTTCCTCGTGATTAAGCACTGGGCGTCTAGGGTAGGAAAATGATGCATGGTCTATACAACATATATTAATTATGTGCTATGAGTTTCTTTGACATCCTGCAAATTTGACTGAACAGGCAACTGGCAATAGTCTATTTCTGTTCCCATAATGAATGCAGCTTGTTACGTCTGCACAAAGGTTCACTCCTTGTAGCACCTTTGGTCAAATTATGACTAGAATGATCTGATTGCCACCAGATATCGGTATGACGGTCTTGTCTTAACTGTGAATGCTGAGCAGAACTGTACGTCACTCGGTATCTGCCAAAAGTAAATGTAATTATAGTCATGCTTTGATTCAGAACATAACACAATGTTTAACAGGCCTTCTATTGTTAAATTATCCAGCTCTCATGGTTTATAAAATAATTTATATTTAATCATAGTTATCTTGTTCAGTTAGACCAAGTGCTGTATTTAATGTAAGCCTGTTTAAAGGTGTAGAAATAGGTTGTGTTTTTGTGTCAAGGCTGCGTTTGGTTATCATTATCCGTGAGGGGTAATTTGAAGTCAACAAAAAAGCAGGAGCCTTTGGAAAAACACTGCAACCGCATTTACTCTATTCTTGTGAAATAAATTATGAGTGCAGAGGAAAAGCCGAGACAGAAAATCTCTTATTGTTCTCATGATAATACATCTCGTTACATGTCATACTATTCTTATCTATGGCACTGTGACACCTCTCCATATATGAATATGGATGGTTGGGTCATTTTTCCACTGCTGCTGTAAAATACTGCTTAGAGACTCAAGGAGCCAGCGCAGTCTGTGAATTTCAAGTTCTATATGTCGGGGCTTCAAACAAACCGACTACCCGTGACAGCGGTAAACAAGCTCAGCTAACACGTGAGGCCGATATATACTGTAACTTTAGCAAGTTTCTGCCTTAACTAGCTTATGATGCCTCACTTCATTTGTGATGAGTAGCTACTTTGGATATTCTAACTTTGTCATTGAGTTGCTTCTGCCACTCACTGGCTCAGGCCTCATGCTGCCAAATCAGCCAGTCTGAGAGTGTGATCCCTGATCAAGGAAAGGCCCCCAAGCTCCCCTAGAGCAAAACCCACCAGCGCCCTTTTCCCATCGCTGTCTGTTTATCATTACACCAGTGTTCTCTCCCCTAGTTACATCTTATTGAAATGCAACTTCGTGAGCGCCTCATTTAAATCTCTGTGAACTGCACTCCCTCTTGAGTTCCACACAAGTTCAACATTACAACTTCAGGTTTATGAAATTCAATAATTTTTTTTTTCAACAGGATCCAGGGTTTGAAGGCTGGAAAGATGTAGTCCCGGGGTAAAGTCACTTTGCTGAGATGAATAATTATAAAACCATTTTGTGCAAACTCCCCTGAAGAAATTAAGGGACTTCTAAAGATCTGCAACGTGGTATTAATTTCAACATAATTGCAGTTTCTGGGTTAGGAAATTTTAGAATTACTCTTATTTTAACAATAAATAAATTGACTGTAATACTGTTACAAAGACTTGTTTTCAATCATACTAGAGGTTTGGCTCAACAGCTAGTTCACAAATTGCAATGAAACTTAGCTCAGTCATTCATGGTCACCAGAGGATGGATCCTAATGACTTTGGTGATCCTCTGACTTTTCCTCTTACATGATCTTGAGGTTCATATTGTTGGTATTGAGTTGAATGTGTCAACAACTGTTTTGCTGAATTGCCATGAAATTAGGTAAAGACGTTCGTTTCTCCCTTCGGATGAAATGTAATAACTTTAATGGTCTCCTGACTTTCATCTAGCACCACCTTCAGATAAAAAATTAAATTTGCTTGTTATGCATTTAGATCATTGAACTGATAGACTTAACTGGAGAATGTGCAACAGTCAATATAAGTAAAAATGCAAAATTAAAACAATCTGCTGGTGGTGTTTTACATCACCGTCACAAAGATGATTTGATCTAGTGAATACGATCTAGCATGGCGCAGCTGAATATTTTTTCTTATTGGTTAGAGCTCTGTATTAAAACCCTTTTTTGCATAATGCACAGTTTTGCTTAGTTCAATCACTATTCTAAAATAAAAGTTAGAGTCAGGATGTTTCAAGTATGTCTTAATACTTATATGCTCACATATTCATAGAAAGACTAAATGTTCATTTCCCCTTTGGCTGTGAAGTGGTCCCTTTCTAACACTACTATACACTGCAAGAGATGGAGAACAAACTACACGGCTCTTGTTCTGTAAAAAAAAAATCATTTTAAAGTTGAGCCAAAGCTAATAGGAGGCTTGAGCAGCCTGCGTTAGGCAAATGAAATGACCTATGTCTACCAGTATTAAATCTCATAATCATCTTGCAAAAAGGAAGCAATTACAATGTAAGTGCTAGTGTTTATTTTGCCAGAAAATGATCCTGATATCTGTGGATTGCAATAGCAGAAATGTCTTGTTTATTTATTTATTTTATTAATTTATTCATATTGCCCATTTAGCAAATGGCTCTCTTTCACCTCATGAGTAAAACAGAAAATTGAAAACTGTGGAGTCCAGACTGTGATTAAGATGTCACTCCAAAAAATGGATTCAACAGCCTTGCTAAACAAAGAAAAAAAAAAAAAGAAGAAGGATGGCAGCCAAGCATTAGCAGAATTAATTACATTGGTTTGCTGTGCCCATTGAGTCCAACAGGTCAATCAGCCCTTCCTCCACTTTCAACAAGGAAGAATTATTCAGCTGCTCATCCCAGGGCAAGAAAAATGAAAATGAACAAGTGGTAAGACTGAATTAAAACAAATGGCATCTCACAGAGACATTACGAGAGACTGACCAAACTCACAAACAAAACCTTAATGCAAACGAAATAATGCTCCATGCAATCCCTAAACCCCAAATAAAAGTTACTGTACCAGTCATGTCTGGGGATATCTGAACACTGTAACAATGAGTGATTAATGACTAAAGAAGCCAACCTCAGTTACTCCTACAACATGTATCATCAGTCATTGGTTGTCATTACATTCTGTAATGGGGGTAATGTATAAGAATTGGTGGGTTGTTTAACTGATGACGATGATTTCACACCCAGTTCGCCCAATCAGAGAGACTGGGAAGACGCAGTGGTGGGAGGAGTAGAGGACGAGCCATGACAGGTCGAAGAACATGAGGGAGAAGGAGAGCAGCTAGACCAGCAGCATCAATAGCTGAGCTTGAGGAAAAAGTGGACGAATGTCGCCAAGAGAGGACAACTCCAACAGAGGTTCATGGCCCTCTGACAGTTACTACTATTTCATCCTCTCATGTTGGACTGAGAGCAGACTGAATGCTATAGTGACTCAATATCACCTCTTGAAGTACAAAGTGGTATTATGGGTATTAAAGTGGGACAGGTCAGGACTAGCTGGTTAGCATGCTCATGTCAGTAGATATGCCTGCAACACAATACATAGACGTCTTTGACATAACATCAAAACTGCTGTCTGTTGATAATCTTAGTTAATTTTTACTTACACATTCTCCCTTTAATAAGCACAAATGTGCTAATGGGAAAGACAAATCAAATACCAAGTGTCCCCTTGTGACTCTGTGTGTCACTGCTAGAAATCAGTGAAGAAGAAGGAAGCCCTGTGTAACCTCGGAGACATCAAAATTTGACATTTTGAGGGTATAATGTTAATTATAGCACAACAATGTGCTACTAAACCGCATATTAGCCCTGGTAAAATCTCAAATGGACTCTGGAATTTAGGATCCATCTCTAGTGGGTATTGGGCACAGGTTGGTCCTGTTTATCATTAATAAAGAAAGTAAATAAATAAATGTAAATTAAAATGATTAAACGTTTATACTGGTATCTTCAGCATGTTCTATTCTTTCTGAAGTCAAATTGACATGACTGAAGCTTTCTGTGACTCAGGAGACATTATCTTATCAACCTGATTAATGTGATAGACATACCAAGCCCTCACAGGTTAGAGTCACTGTTATTAACGCACAAACATGGTAAACTCACACAGGTAATCTAATTATTTGGGCTAAGTAGACCTCTTTTCAGAACTGTGTGTGTACAACCCACTTGGCACCTGCCAGACTTAACTGTTACAACTGTTAGGGTGGAACAAACTGTTTAATTTGCAGACACACTGCATTTCGCTCCCATTTTGATTTCTGTTTGGAGCGGAGAAAGCCGGATTTGTTTTCGGTCGGGATTTGACCGGCCTGGATTGTGCTCGCAAGCAATGTTTTTTTTTTTTGTTGTTTTTTTTTTTTTTTCAAATGAAGGAAGCGCTACTTTTGGTACAGTTCATCAGTCATAGGGAGATCATTGGGTTGGATAGAGAGTGTACACTTTGACTGAGGGTCACATCATGATTGTGTAATTAGGCTTAGGCAACAAAAGCCCTTTAGTAAAGGTCAGGAAAAGATCATGTTTTGAATTAATATTAGTAAAGTTATAATGTCTCATGCTTGAAGGCATGGTGGACTTTTTCTCCATTAAGTGAACACCAGAAAAGATGATCTTTCCTTAACTTTAACCAAGTGCTGTGAGTGCTCACACTTTGTATTCTCAGTCCTATATTTTCTGTTAGATGAGTGACGTGTCATAATTCAAAATGTATATTTTGTATTGGCTATCACATAAATAGTGGCAGGATAATTCCTCCACAATCCCTTCCCTGCAGTCTCTCTCCACTCTCTTCCACTTGTCTCTTGTATATCCTGTTTTGAAAAGCCTGTTTCAGCACAGCAGTTGATCAAAGGGTAAAATAAAACAAGCACTCTTGATAGACAGCGCTCTGCAATCAGAAAATTACTCATATGGGACTGTTTCTCAGGTAAGAATAAAATCCATTTGGTTTCACCTCGCTGTCTCTCCAGTGTGTTCCCCACTGGGTCAAATACACAGTAAACAGAGGAGGCTATTTTAACAGGTCTCTGCAGAAGCTGCTGTTCAAACACAGAGAACATTATTAACATTTTCCTTTTTCACAAGTGGGGTGGTGCACCAGTAAGGAGTTCCCATCCTCCATAATTCTGACGAGATCTTTTAAGTGAAGTGAAACATCCACCACAGGCACCAAATATCATGTCATTAATTATCAAACAAAGGAGGATTTAGTGAAAGAAACAGAGTGGAACTTGCAAGGAGAAATGGGAAATCTTATCAGTTGGTAACCTATTTACTTCCAGCTCTGTCTGCAGTAGGGGGTATGGGCACTTGTGCTGACAAAGACGTAGCACTCCAGCATGGAGAGCAGTTTGTCAAGGAAACTGCACCATGAAGAAGATGAACACAAAACAGGTTTTTTTTTGTTGTTGTTTTTTTTTTAACCATTTTTAGCATTTAGGTTTGAGCTCATCCTGTATCTTCTGCAGCTTCTCCCTGAACTCATACTGAGTCAGTCTGGCTGAGACCTTCAGGCTTACAGTTTTCTAAAGCAAAGAGGAGTTCATCTCATTAAAACTATTGTAATTACAACAGGCGTGTCATGTTTTGTTAAAGCAGCAAATAGCCTTTTTTTATGAAGGGGAATTACAAGGAAGCTTTCTCACTAGAGAGCAATTATAGAGCATATTAAGAACCCAGACAAAGATGAGGAACAGAATGATAGAGTAATAATGCTATGTGACACTGAGGATTAATTTATTTTGTAGTGTGCAGCAGTGGATGTCAGATGCTTTGTCAGTTCATTCCAAGCAGTGACAAATTACTTTTACCTGACCTTCACTCAGACATGCATAACGCACAAAGTACAAGGTCAAAACTCAATACTCCCAACTTCTACAAAGCATCAAAGAACAGGACACACTCCCGCCTGATTCTCCTTGCTGCTGATTTACCAAAATCTCTGCACTTGAGCCAGTTTGCAGCAGTGGAACAGGAGAACCTCCTGTCAGCAGGTTTACTTCATTTGCATTAAAGGAGCTGAAGTTGTTGACTAATCAAATTTCCGTATTGTGACTTTTTTTTTTTTTTTTTTTGCCCGTATGCTACCACTGTATTCTAAATAAGTAATTCAGTTGAAGCTTTATTTAAACTACACTTATCTGCAAAAATTACTGTCCTTGTGTCATCTAATGTGGTTTTATTTGTGCAGTCAGCTAAAAAAGACACTACATTTAACAGTCCACATGCTGATTGGTACTGCACATCACTGTACTGTATGGCATCTGACTGTGTAATTGTTTCTTTTCAAAGGGTGTTTGCCCCACAAAGTTCAATTTGCATTCAATTTTTTCATCAGCCATCACAATATCCACGTTTGACTGTCGTGTACTGAGGAATCTAGTCTGCACACATGGGGCTTAATCAGACAAAAAATCAGATGCTCAGGAGATGCCTTTTATGTATTTTAATATTAGTATTAATTGAAGCTGCAGGAGCCATTCAGTAATGACATGACCTATCTTTGATTCCCCCCAGTTACACAATGGCACTCCAGGCTGAATATTTCAGGAGCCACAGGAACTCTTCATAATTACATCCATCCACAGTTACAAACTAGTCATGGTTGTGCATCTTTTCCTATTCCTCCGTCTAATTCAGCTATGGGAGATTTGTCCAGAAATAGGACGTTTTGTATAAGGGTTGTGTGAAAGCCCTGCACTGCTTGAAAGGGACTTCTGATCGAAGAGGCACTCTGAAAGCTTTCTGTACTGTGAGAATATTCTCATGGGATTAAGAGTCTGACTGCTAGGAATCTCCTGCCCTGGCTCTCGTGAGACTAGCCCCAGCTTTTATGACAACCTCTATCAGCACCCTGCCAGTCAGAAGGAAAGACACAAGTTCAAAATGAGATCTCAGTTGCGTAATCAATGTAAAGGGCTTTTGAAGAGACACTTCAATTTTTGTGAAGCTGGAATGTGCAGTATACCATTACAAATATGGTGCATTCAATGATGATCAAATTTAAATGAGACAAAGCAGAGCACCCATTTGTCATTCACTTTATTGTTATTGTGTTCTGTCAATTGGATCCCCAAGGCACCATTTTAAAAATGCAGAGTGGATATGTGTGCGTTTCCAAAAAAAAAAAAAGCTTGGGATGTTGTTAATCTAACTGGAGCAATATATTTCCGCCTCATATCAATAGTCAGCTTTGAATTTTACTCACCTTGATCATAATCAGGCTGATTTTGGTGTACTAGCCTATCCAAAGGAGATTTTCATGGAGGCAGATAACAAACTACATTTCTTTATTTCAGATTTTAATGAGACAACATTTGTGCACATTTACAGAAATTTGCTGAGTTGTAATGCCAAGCTGCATAATTGATAGTGTATGACTAGAACAAGGGAAATATCTTGAAAGCTTTACAGTGTTTGCAAAAGGCAGGGAGAAAACACTTAAATGAAGTGTGAATCACAACAGATGGTTGTGTGGGACGAAACAAAAGCTCGAGTGGATTAAAGTGTTGTAACAAACCTCCTCAGAAGTCATGTGTTCATACTGAAGTTGTTGGGTTTGGTCAGACATAATTTTAAGAAAAACCCATGTGATTTGTTAATTTACATATGAATCGATAGCTAGCTCGCTAAAGAGATACAACGTGTTACAAACAATTCGTTTATGAGTGGCTTTTTCTATATACACATTTTTTATATATAAATTGACTTAATTAAAATGCTTTGCCTTACTTCCAGTCTTTGTGGTAAACTACTCTAAACATGTCTGGACTTATGTACGTTTTAAACCCACAGCTTCTGTTCTTATCTGCAACAAAACTGTTTGGATGGCATTTTTGCATATTTTTTCTTATCAATCACATTCATTTTTTTTTCAGATATGGATCTGATGTACAAAATTATTCAAGATCTGACACCAGTGCCCTTATAAAAATAATATACTCATCCCTTGAGTTAGAGAGAAGTGGCCTGATGAAAGGGAATTGCTTGATATTTATGTGTGGTTGCAGTCAAAACTTTTTGCTAATATCACACTAACGCCGCACCATGACATCACTGATCGGTGTGTCGCAGAGCACAGAGAGCGGTGCGACAGAGTTTCCTGCCCCATGTTTATCATTGCTAATTTACCTTTAAAGCTCTACATATTCAGCAGGAGAAATCCCACTCTGACAGGGACGACACAGCTGTTGTCAAACTGCTGACAACACCAGAGCCCGCAGGAAAAATCACCTGGCAGCATTCATCGTTGTGATTATGTTCAAATAAATAAATACATTACAAAAGCCTGAAAATTTTTACTTTGCCGTCTCAAACACGTTTTGTAACTTTCCTTCAAAATGTCTATAGTTCTTCTAGAAAAACAATATCAGAGTGAATGATGAATGACTGTGTGCAAACACTGTTACGCAGTATCAATATCAGCAAAGAGCCTATAGCCATTCCTGCTGGATCTGAGAAATTACTGTAGGCTGGAAGTGATTTCTAGCAATGACATAACACAATACTATAATTTAAGATCATAGCTAAAGGCAAGATTACAGCAATTAGCATTCTACAAACTCATATAATGTGTTATTTGTCCACTTGGCAAAGCTATTTAGGTCTTTGAGGGGAAAAGAAACTTGTGAGGCTTGCTGAAACACTGCTATTAACTAGCTATTATTATTAATTTTACTCTTAAATAATTAACTATTCAAGAGCAAGGTCCATTTCTGATGTACTGATTGAAATGTGAGCAAGCAAACACACAAATCTAAGGAAACATGAAACTGGGTTTGACACGTATGTGTTACTACAACCAATAAGTCTGACAAAACTTGCACATACACAAGAGAAAAGTACTTAAAAGTACTTTCATCAAGGTTGTTAGCAGATATACAGCAGATTGGTAATGCAATAGATGTAGTGTATGATACTAACATGGAGTAGATTAGTCCAGTGTGAGAGTAAAAAGACTACAGCTCCAAGGTTGCCAGTGATTGAATAAAAGCTTGCTACTTGCACATTTCCTGGATTAAGTCGTCAGGATATGTGGCTTCATTGGGGATGAAATCAACTGGAACATTTGGATAAAGGAGGAGGATCTGTGTGAGCTACTCTGCAAAACAGCACATAGGAATTCAGTGGGATCCACTATTCTTTTGTCACTGACTTATAAACATATACATTTTATTAATTTCAAGTTAGTTCAACTTAAAATTTTCACAGACCACTTCTGTACTTACTCTGGAAAACTGAGTTAAATTAAATCGTGTTAAGAAATATGATCTGCACAACACTATTTGAGAGTTAAAACTCAATGAAGACCCTATGTTTTGTAGTTTGAAGAAAACACAGGTGATGAAACTTGTTTTGTGTCTTTATTAAGTGTTAAGATAAATAGTTGTCATTCACTTTCATAATAATTCATAACAATTGTCATTGTTACTGAACAATTGTTGATTGATGTTAGTACCTTACGTTTATTAAATAATCTCAATAATATATTTTTAATCATCTTTAATAATATTTTTATTTGGATCAATTTTAAGGCAGCAGGAAAACTTGAAGAAGCAAACTGGGGGAGCTTTCCTGCAGTAAGTCACATGGGACGTCCCGTCACTGGGATTGGAGCAGATGTTTGGGGCCTAATGACGTTGTCAGTTCATTAGCCTTGTTTATGTTGTGTTCAGGGCCAGGTGGTGCAAGATTGAAAAATATTTCTTACGTCCATCAAAACGTTTTTTCTATAATACCTGCAAACTTTGTGCAACATTTATTCATTTCCTTCTTTAAATTCTTTTCTTGTTAATCTACTAGTTGTGAAAGTTGCAGGACTGATGTATATTTCACATCATATTTATTATTAGTTCTTTGTCCTCTATTGATCTCTGTTACTGGGGAAACTGAAAGAAAGGTTGCTAATGTGTTTTTGTGTGTGTGTGTTCTTGCACACACTGCCCCACAACTTCTCTTTGAGTGACTCATTTTCATGAATCATCATTTCGAGGTGTGTGAAAATGCCTCTTTGGTGTGGATGGAAGAGCAAAAGAGAAGGGAAAATTATGTGTTTGTAAATTTAGCGGCTTTTGTAGCACATTTCTATGACAAAGCTATGTATAGGAAAAGTACCAGTAGGACAGTAGTGCAGAGAGATGAAAAGAAACGCCACTCAGCTGTGTATCAAGATCAGCAGTTAATGTAAACACATTCTCTGAAAAGTAGTGTGAGGATAACTAGATATTGTCCAACTAACTGGCTGAAAAATGCATTTGCCTGTTGTGACTTTTTTTTTTCTTTGTCATCACAAAGTAAATAAAGCGCCCTGTAAATTATTCAGTGCCATTTGATGAAATGTAAAATCCTCCTAGCCTCAACCATAGCACACTCTCTCCTTTGAGCTTATTTTTCAGAAACAACAGAAGCTCACTGCAGCAGTGATGTTTGATTTCAGCTTTGATGGTGCAACAGTGTGGTGACATTGCAAGTAAATACACTGAAACCCTGAAATGAAATGTAAATGTTGCCTGACTGTATCACTGCACATGAGTTCATCTTTTTTTTTTTCTTACAGTCACAAGGCCTCCGGTAAGATCGGGTCCTGGGGCTCCAGCCTCGTAAGCTCTTTGAATAATCCAGCAAAAGCTGAAATCCCTCTCATTAAGGAAAACCTTTATTGATTTTTCAATCTTTTGAAAATCATTGCCCCTCAGCTGATTCTTACAGCTGAAAGTTCCCACGTAATTTAGATGAACAGTAGACAGCTTAATTATTCAATTCTCCAGAGGGCTCCAGGCAAGTACACCTAAAATAATATTTTTCATAGCCAAAAAAAAAGAAGAAATATGAATGAAACAAGAAAACCTAAATGAGGAAATACATAGTCACTAAACAAATAGAAATCCCTGTAATCATAGCACTCACTACACTCTCAATGCTCCAATGTATTGTTAAAATTATGTATGAATGTTCTATGTTTCCATTTTTTCCTCAGAGATAAAGATACCTTCCTCTGATGGACTATTTGGATTCCCAACTCAAAAAAAGAAAAACTTTGATAGAGGTGGGGTTTTTTTTGTCGATTTTTTTTTTTTTTTTTTTTTTGTGAAGCTTTGATGCACATTACAACCCCATCTGGGATGAGCTCTCACTTGTATCTAAGAATAAAGCCGCTCTTTTCCTGTTTGTTGAACTCAGCTATATAAGCCATAAACAACTTCTGATAGGTGAGTCCTAGCATTTTAAATATTTTTACATTAAAAAACAAGCTCATATGAAAGATGACGAATGAAAACCTGGGAGAGAAGATCTTGCTTCTTCAGGAGTCTAAAGCTGACACTGGGTGAGCACGGTGTCTCGCTGTCAGGTTTAAATGCAGATGCTTCTGGAGGCCAAAATAAATCCAATTTAAACGCTCTGTTTCAGAGGATATCAGCATCCTGAAGCTAACAGGACTGTACAGTATACAATCCCTTCAATTTCAAAGACAAAAATTTAAGAGGAAAAAGCATCAGTGTGCATGCAAACTTTCTCTTGCCTGCCTTTATATTCTAAAATCAATCTCTCCAACACACAAACTAGTTATATGCAATCAACACTAGTAAAACAACTCGACTGTAATGGAATAAAACAAACCACACACAGAGCAATAGCAATCACTCTGTGCTGTGCAATGTAATACACAGAGAACTAATCGCTATCCTCTGTATCTGAGCAAAAAGCCTTAGAACCACAGCCCCTCACAACTCATATTACCATCTTCATCGTCTGTTCTGATGCGTTGCTTTTCAGTGTGTGCTCTGAGTTAATGGTAAATGTGTAGTCGGCTGTTAAAAAGGGCAAGTATGGCTGTTTAAAAGGAATCGTATTTGAACAGTCACTTTAAAGAGTTAAATAATAGTCCCATTAGCCGCAGCATTTCAGTGCTCTATTCTGCTCTCCAAGACACTGATGAAGGTCAAGCTTAAATGACTCCAGCTCTCTGTCTGAGCCAGAGACTCCTGGCTCAGCCACAGCTCGGAACTGGCTCAAACAAAAGATTTACCCCCACAATGCTGCTGGCCTAGATAAACGCACTAAACACACAATAGGGCGGCTGTGCATAATTTAGAGCACATCTTCCCTACATTGACAAGTCCAAAATTAAAAGGGAGCTCGTCAGCCAAACTAATTCAAATATTGTTTATCATGTCCACGGTGGACATAGGGAAGTTAGATCAATATTTGCCGACATGAACGTAGGACTCAGGCTCGTAACATTAAGCCTGGCGCTGCTGAGTAGAATGTGAATTTGAGACAGATGTGTGGCCCCGAGGAATGTTTGCTCATTTAAACCAAACTATACTGAATACGTCGTCGTAACACAACATGTTTTATCGTACAATTGACTGTTCTTGTGTTGTTAGATTAAACTTCCGAGGATTGCAGTGCCAATTGTTACAGTCCCTCGGTTTTCCCCGGAGTCACTTAGACACGAGGATGATTTATTCAGAGGTGAGGCATGTTAAGTTTGAGATTTCCTTTCTTGTTTGTAAAGTGATTTTCATTTCCAGTTAACCAACAACACATAAGCTATCTTAGCCCTGCAAGGATGTCAAATCCTCACACTCGGTGTCCCGGTTACATCCCTTTTGAACATACGCTCTTTCAAGTGAAATTAATCAATCTCTTTATCACTTGGGCAGTGTCATTACCCAACCACAGAGTGAGAAATGAAAGTGCTAATCGCACAGCAAGTGGGGCTTTTGTGTGGGAAGGCCAAGCTTTCCTCCTCAAGCTGCCTTGGAAATGCATTTTCAATTCAATTTGTGAAGCAAGTGAGGGATGAATCAAGAGATTACCTCAAACTCCCTTCATGGGGGAACATCAGATTTCAAAACGGTTTTCCAAAGGTGACTCACTCACAAATATGGTGTCTGTATAAAAATACTCCAAGGATGCATACAAAGGTATTTGTAACGGAAAAAAAAAAAACACTTTAGTGTACATTTAGACTTCACAGAATAATACCAGGACAGTGTGCAGCATGCTGTTCATTGAAACCACGTCCACCAGCAGTAACCAGGGTCATGAATCCACAACAGGACAAACCACGACACGATTATTTACTGCGCAACAATGTCTCATTAACCGTTTCACATTACCACAGCATGCACATCATTACAGTGAAAATCCCTGCTCTGCTTGTCACCACAGGGATGGGGATGGAAAGAAGGTATTATTATGCTAACTGCCTGGTCTTACTGGCTTGACAGCTTGATGATGTCCAATAGCAGCTCGACGTTTATGCTCCCCAACAATGTGTGTCAGAAAGACGAGGATTATTTTCCCTACAGAAACAGTTGCATTGAAAATGAATGCAGTTACTGTACAGTATGTTTTTTTTTCTCCTATAATGAGAAGCAGTAATGATGGTGTGTGTTTTCCCGACAGTCTGTATATTGGAATCCATGGGTGCTCACACATGCAGCATATCCAGTTGTATGAACCTGATCAGACTCAGGTTGAGAATAGTGATAAATGCATTTCTAGCAACACGAAATAATTAAGCCTTTTACCTGTTTTCCATGAGAAATGATGGTCCTTAGGAAACACTACGTCTGACTGGACTGAAATGGAAAAGAGAGACAAGAGGAGGAAGAGGCTGAGGTAGTTCCCAGCTAGCCGTGTCCAGGCAATGACCCCACAGTCATCTTTTAGAATCATAGTCCAGCCCATTGCTTCCTCTCTTACTCCTGTGGGAAGAACATGAAATTCATCATTAACTCACTCAAGCAAGTGGTCGCAGACGTGGGCCGGAGGAACCAGAGGAAGAGATTGCGTGTAGCTCTTAAAAAATGGGGAAAGTGGAGAAGGTCTCAGAGTCCCACTGAAACCTCCAGCCCAGAAACTTGACATTCAGTGTCACCTTCCGAAGTGCATCACATTGTCTCACACTTGAATAGTGTCATAGTGTTTTAGTATTTCTTTTTTTTTTTTTTTTTTCTAATCCAGCACATGAGTGGGACACCACGCCTGCTTCTTCTCCCACATAGACCAAAAATAATTAGTCAGAGAGGCTTGAGCATCTCAGCCTCCCAAGGTAGATGTGGTAACACGTATTGAAGGAAAGGAAGACTTTAAGCTTGAAATAATACAGGGTATTAGTACCTTTTTATTGCAGCTCGTTTATTCCTATCTCCAGCTACTGTAATTCATGTCCTAGGAGTGTTAGGGATTAGTCCTGGATACACTAGGCCTCTAATTGTGTTGCACCAATTGCAAAATTAATGAATATGGAATTGAATTTGTAACACCTGATGCTTTGAGAGACTGATGTTTAGTGTTCAGGACTGCGGTGATTCATTTTCCAAAAACAAATTTTGCTGCACTGTAGCACTCGGGTATTGTAAGATTTGTTATTATTGGCTTATCACCCCACAAGGCACTCCCTGCAGTTCGTCATTGTGCAATCAACAAAGTTGACGCAAAAACACTTTTGGCATGAAATGAAACACAAAAAATACAGAAAAAAGTTAACAAGTTCCCACAAAATGAGAGATAATTTGATGGAGATTCACAAGTTAGGATCAGCGACACGCACATCAGACGATGAATTTAAGGAGCGTTTTATTTTCAGATTTTCATTTTGAAGTCAGTATCCAACTGTCAAGAGATAGATGTGTTCTATGGTGCCGTTTTAGTTTTTTTCATCAAAAAGCAATTTTATTTAACCTACTGAACTTGATCATGAACTTCATGACAATTTGAAAATCTATTATATGTATTAATTTAATTTTTCGCATAACATTGCAGATCACTGCGACGCGGCAGATTTACCCCATTTCCTCTTGATAACTAAGTTTCACATAGTATCTGATGGTAGATTAACTACCGAGCTGGCATTTGAGATGTAAGATTATTTACACATGGTGAATGCTGAATTAGTATTGCCTGATTTCATTCAGGGAAATTAAATTTTGACTTTGCTGCTTTAGCTGTGTTTTGGTGGGGGGCAAATTTTGTTTAACGAGAAAGATCTGCGAGGGCGGAGATGGCTTGGTGCCCAGAAGTGAACTGCCAGATGCCCACTTTTTTGATGGACTGTCCAATTTTCCTCTGGGTTTGATGTGTTAGTCTATATAGTCAAAAGTGTTTTGGTCTCTTTTGTGGCAGAGGAGCTTTTGAATTTAATGTAAACACAAATTCAGGGTTTAGCATTTCAATATACAACTCCTGTTTGTATCTCTCTTCAGTACCATTCTGCAGCACAGGCTTCACACATACCATGCAAGCACAAGCGTGGAATAACATTTGAAATCTGTCAAGACAAAGAATAACAATAGTGTTAACTGTGCTCTCTCTATTTTAAAGAACCCATCCACTTTGAATAGAATGAATGAAGTGTTTTGTTTTTTGTTTTTTGTTTTTTTTTTGTTTGTTTTTGTTTTTGTTTTTATTAAAGCTGCCTTTGTCTCACATTTTTTTGTCAGCCAGAAACTTTATTCTATTTGGATGAGTGAGCAGAGTAGTCTGGCACTTACGCAGCCATATGCCAATTAGACACCTCTGGTTGCTGATTACTAGCCAAGCTCTAGGGCTGCACTGCTCTGGAAGCCATACCTGACTGCACCCAGATTACATCCTCCCTCTAGCCAGTCTAATTTGACTATTCATGGGACAAGAAGCACTCTCCATAGGCTGACAGAACATGTCACTACTGATTGGAAAATGTGGTCCTGAGCAGAAACAAGCAATAAAAACAAGCATGACCTCGAGGCATCCTCATATTGTTTTTTCAAAGAGCGCAAAGGCAGACATTTGAGATTTTCCTTTTGTTAGATACATTTGCAAAAAGTCAGATGAATGGCTCCTCGGTTTGAGAAGATGGTGACAATTGCGTTCACATGGCTCAGGCCTGGACTCATCCGGTCTGTGGCTGTCAGTAGAGGAGGAATACAGGCTATCCCTAAAATCTTAAAAAAGAAAAGCTCTTAAGCTGCTAAATATCTGGGTCAAAGGATTCATGCCAGCTTCTCAGTGGCCACAGAAAACCTGGCAAACAGCAGCGTGGCTCAGATGCTGCTGTGCATCCTATTAGATACTCCATGATCTGATGGAATGCAATCTGCTTCTCTGTCTCCTGTGGTCCTTGTTTGGGGCTCAGTCACTGGATTCAGAGACTAAGGACCCTGCAGCTACCATAAGGGAACAGATGAGCAACACTCAACAGCCTTCCCTTTCACAGGTGGTCACAATAATTAATGTTTGATTAGATCTTTCCAAATTAATGTCAAAAGCTAATTTGGTGTGCCAAGGCTCTGAACAATCACCAAGCCATCCCCCATCCTCTCTTTAAATAAGCCAAACACCCAGTTCTGTCTGGAGTGGAAACAAAGGCATTTGATCCCAGCCCGTTTACCAGAGATGCAGCCCTCTTCCCTGGATTTCCACACAATTATGTGGCCAACCAGCTAAGTCTCTCTTCACATTCTCAGCTTAAATTCCTGCCCATATCCCTGTGCTCCTCTTTGTGAACTGCATCCAGTGTATTCAGGTTAACACAGCTGCAAGTATTTTCTCCATGTTGTGGTGCATGTAATTGTTTTTGATTGGGTTTGGCAATATAAAAACAGAAAGCCATCTTCATCCAAACAAGCTGATTTTTGCAGATGTTTTCATTGGCAGGAGTGACCATGACAGCACCAAAAAAATCAGAAATGTGAAGCACAGCACAGTTTTTTTGTGTTTTCCTTTGATCACGGGCATGTGGGAGCAGCTGCATTCAGCTGTCACAATACAGACTTATATTTAAGAACATTGCTGTCCATCTTCATTTTATTCTTGATTTCTTTTGACACTATGTACATTATTCTATTTCAGAACTGTAAGAAAGACAACTTCTCAGTTTTATTGGCTGAACAGGTAGTGACAGCATTGAAACATACAATGTACTGTATTCATTATTTCCTAAAGGCTGAGCCTCTTGGGACTGTCCATCATAAATGTATAACAAATGGACACATGTGACTGAAAAGTAACCAAAATAAAATATCTGTGAAGACATTCACAGGATCAAGTAGTTTGCCTTATGGGTGTTGAGGAATAATGTAATGGTGTGGAAGCCTGTGTGGTGGGAGTGGAGCAAATTTGACTTTAATGCCGGAGATCAGTTTACATCCCATCACAGATCATAACTGAGATCTTTTCCCAATCTTGCTTTGGTTACCTAACTTTAGCCTATAGTTGGTCTGCTAAAAATAAAAACCCAGAAATGGTTAACTATCCTCATGAACTGCAGGCACACTTAAACCCACTATATCTGTCCCTGCATGATGTGCAAGAGGCACTGTACACACCTGAGCAAGATGACTGCCAGTCATCCCTTTGGGTGTTCTGGTTGGTGCAGTTGCAGATGCTTTTCACTAGTTTTTTTCCACAGAAGACAGGAGCAGGGCAGATGAGGCCTCCAAAGACGTTAAGTCTGACAGGGATGGTAAATCAGCTGTGCAAGGCCTTCCACCTGAAGCATCATGCAGTGGCTTAATCCTGTGTGAATCAATGTGTAGAGGGCCGGGACTGTGTCACACCTCCAGCAGCACTGACTGGTATTAACTCCCTGGCGCTGTCTCAGTCAAGTACCCACCCACTGATGTTCCTTGCGGGGCTAGCACAGGAGTCAGCCTGGAATACAGGGTCTGAGGTAGAGGAAAAAAAAAAAAAAAAGACAGAGAGAGACACTGATATAAACATGTGATACTGCTGCAGACTAAAGTCTGACTCTTTATGCAATGACATTCTCAAGATTATATTTCTTTCACATGATGCATTGTTGATTGCTATCTTGCATCGAAGAGATGTGCAAAAGCTACCGCCGGCAAAAAGGAATGAATGACAGTGTGTAGATGCATCGTGCATCTTTATGAAGATGCATGACCTGAAGGCAGCGTCACTTTATACACTATCAGCACGCATTGGTCCAGAGGTATGACTTTCCTGTAATTTATAATCCATTCATCTGTTCTCTTGTAATAATTCCACCATTCATCTTAGGGGAAAGATCTCAGACAAAGTTTCTGTGCATATAAAAAAGGATTATCATGTTTCCCAAATTTAGACTCGCTGCAGTCATATGCGGGGAAGGGCAACGTCACTTATGCATCGTATTAGCAGAGCGTTGCTTGTTGTTTGTGAATTTTACATAAAACCGCAAGGCTTACAGGGATGATTTGTCACTGCCTGCGTCACACTCTGACAGTGATACCCAAGACAAGAGTGCAGTCCGAGAGCAGCAGCTCGGGGTTTTGCTCTCCTATGACATTCAGTGATTACCTGTCAACCCTCCAGTCAAGCCTGTTCTGAGGGCTCATCCAGAGAAAACTCTGATTCTATTAACAACTCCTGCCTTTGTCTCCCATTCACCCCCTACCCCCTTCCTCAGTGCCTCCCCCACCCTGCTCTCAGCTCTGCTTCCTTATTGACCTTCCTGGCTAAGCACCTGAAAACCCCATATTCCAGTGACCCAGACCTCATTTCCCAAGGCTTTTAAGTACTTTGCCTTGCCTTTCCATTGTAGCTTGAATGAGCTTGTCTCTGGAGCTACACTTCTCTGCTTGCAGTTGGCAACTAACTAAGTAAAAGCCAACAAACAGGATGGGAGAAAGGGACTCCTGGTGGATGAAGCAAAATCAATTGCGAACATGTGGTTTCAGGTAGGGACAAACAATTCATTTAATCTTTATTCAATCTCAACACTAGACTTCTATTACAGTCAAAGTGGAGTAGTTTTCTCACCTCTTGTGGATTTCTACATCTCTTTGACAAAGCAGTAATTTTTGTTGTCTGCTCAAAAAACATAGTCAGCTTCTAATTCATAAGAATAAATTGTTTGTACAGAGACTTTCTAGGTTTTCGTAGGAATGCAAAAAACATAATCATAAGGTACCTTGACAGATTGACTAAATAAAAATATGCCCTGCTTGCAAAGTGGCTCTAGGGACGGCAATGTCGTCTGTTGGTTGATCAGTCCACTACTTTGGTCCAGACTCAAACAAATGTCTGACAACCTCTGTTGTGCCAACTGTCCCCACCAACCTTAATCTGCCTCATGCTTCTCACCTTCCTTCAAGAGCTGGTTACCTCACCTGGCTTGGCACTATCCTCCAGTCTCACAGCCAAAAGCCCTCTTGTCGCAACTACAGAGCTTTTGCTCTACGTCAAGTGTTGGTTTTGCTTAATATCCATTCAGAGAGTGTGTTCAGCCATATACCCTGTCTCTGTGGTGTGTCACCATCTCACTGCATATGTACTGTATGCAATGTACTGTATTTCTTCCTTTTTTTTTCTTTTTTTGAGCCTCTGCAAGTTTAAACATTTGGAGACATCTGCAAGTTGGTACAAAACCATTTTTATGTTGAACAGACATATTAAAAAAAAATGACAACCTGTACCCCCCAAAAAAAAAAAACTGTTTAAACACCACACCAAAGCGAAAATGAATATTTCTTCCTGCTCTGCTACCTGCCTCACTCTGGGAGCTAAAGACCTAAATGTTTTGCTGATACCAGTGAAGTACAGTTACATATAATATTATAATACTGTGGTAATCCTCTACTCATGGGGGTGGTGATGTTGAACTTAATCATCTCTTGCACATTACCATCTGTCAAATTATTTCCAGTTGCCTTTTTCTTACAATTCACAGTTCAAATTATAAAGATTTTGGGGCTAAGACCCTGATCAGGATATTCTCATTCACATTATCCGAGTGTGTCTCAAAATAAACTCATGAACAAGTTTGGTAGCGTTCACAGGCTCAAACCTTTCTCTATATCATGAACCAATGTCCACACCCGTACCTCAGCTTACAAACATCAAACACAACTCATCACTAAAACAGGCCACATATTTTAGAAATGCTTCCTGAAATTGGAAATCACTTTCCCAGACAGTTAAGATGTTGTATGTGGTTGTATCTGAAAGAGAGAGGTATCTCTACTCTGCCAGCACCTCAAACAGTCTGGCAGGCCAAGCAGCTGCTCCTGAAGTCGGGGTTGTGAACTCAATCAGCTGCATGTTTATCGTTGTGGTACCAAACATACTATGGCTCTTTCTGCCTTCCTCCATGTGCTGTAGGTGCAGTGTTATGGCTAGTTAAGCAAGCTGACAGGGTCACAGCAGTGATAATGGCAGGAGAGAATTTTAAGTCAGCAGTGCCCACCCAACCTCACCACACAAAGATCAGTTAAAAGATACCATTCATCTACCCCTGACTAGATTTTTTTTCTCTCATAAAATTGGGAAACTGGCTTTAAACCTTTTTAATCTCTATATTGTGACATTTTCTCTTTTTTTCCCTCAGTTTCTGAAAGCTTATAAAAAATAGGTTTGGGTTGAATTGGAAATGGAATAATTGAATTAGCCAGCCTGGAAGCACATGCTTCTTTAGAAGATTGCTGAATTACAGTGATTAATTACAAAGCAAATGTGATCAGACAGGGTAAATTTGAAAAAGGAAAAAAAAAAAAGTGGTACTGGGATGTTTAAATATGGACGAGCTGCAGAGAATCTCTTAATCAAATTAGTTACATCAAATACTATTACAGAGAGGAAATCTTTTCTTCAGTACACTTAAGTATGTTTTTAATTTGAGTCACAATCTGCAAAGTCTTAAATCATCACAATTATAGTATATCTGGGTAAATGACAATGAAACATCGGATGAAAGGAGAAAAAAAAAAAAAAATCAAACCAGGCAAAGCTGAAGCCCACAGCTGTGTTAATGTACAAGCTGCTGTTGTGTGTTGCTCAGAATAAGAATCACTGCACCATGTGATCGATTGCAGCTCAGCCTCATATGTTTATCAAAACAGTCAGTCATACACAGGCACGCTTTCCGGAAGATAAATCGATGTACTGTACTTCAATGTTAAGAGATCCTGATGTTTAACAGAGAATACCTCCATGCATCAAAAGCTGCTTTAGCCATATAAAAGGTGTTTAATTTCATAGCAAGATATTTATGCACCATTTACTCGCTCACACAGTTCCCTGTTCAAAGTGAATCATTAGCCTTTAGAGAAAAATGACGTTAATTGATGTGATGCCTAAAACAAAGCTACAGAGCATTGTGTCGTTAGCCAGATAATTCTCACTGAATATTTTTTTACACCATAAATAATTTATGAAAGACATGAAAAGGGATATCAGAGAATGTCAAATTAGCGCAGGACAATAGGAGTACAAAAGCTGCAAGATGATAAGCCTTTTTCTATTTATTGGTGTGAACATGCTCAGTAAGACTCAGCCAAGTCTCCACGGAAAAAAAAAAGTGGAAACAGCTGAAGTTGCTTTGGGTGAAAGGACATCTCTCATCTTTCTTACGCAGAATTTTAATTGGTTATGTTTCAGGTTGTTCACCCTCAATCAAAATAAAGTAACTACATCCCCTCGAGAAGCTGCGACAGCATCTGCAAAATAGAGCAAAAAAGGATTTGGAGCAGAAACAAATGTATCTGCCTTCTGGAGCAGAGCTGGGAAATTATTCCACAAAAGACAGAATGAGAGGGATGGAGAGCTTGAAAGAGAAACAAACCGTTTCTGGATAATCGGATTTGTTTTGTGTGGCTGTTCCACCTGGCCTGCTACCCCCCCTTCATTAAAAAAGCTTATAATTAACGCAGCACTGGCTGTAATCCTGGTCACTCTGTCTTCCCTTTTCAATTGATAAGAGCGTCTGGTGGGACTGGGGTAAGCAGGTGAGCGTGTCTGAGTCCCCTACTGCTGAGGATCCAGAGGGGATTGTCGCCCAGAGACGCGGAGGTTGGAGGGGGGGTGTGACTGCATCAGGATTAATTTTAAGGAGTCCTGGTTGCTGAGGGTGGCTGATAACATGGGTCAGCGGTGCCAGAGACACCTGGACCCTGAAGCCACAAGTGTCCCTGTGGAAAATAATTGTTAATGTACCAAGAGTTGTGTGCATTTATCTTTGCGTGTGGCTGTGTTTTGTGTGTTTGTGTGTGTGTGTGTGTCTGTGTGTGTGGGTGAGTGGGTGGGTGGGGTAGAGGAGGAGCTGATACCTGCTTAGCCTGCAGAAGATGACCAGAGATGGCTGAAACCTGTAAAAAGTCAATTATACAGAGGGAAAAAAAAGTGGAGGAGAGGGGAACCATGGGTGAAATTAAAAGTCTGGTTCTTGTGATAAGTGGTGATGATGGGAAGTCTGTTCCTTTTTCAAGGTGATGATCTAGGATTGTGTAAAAAATGTCAAAATGTTCCAGCATGTTGGAGGAAGAAGATGTTTCGTGATGTGTGAAAAGAGAGCTGGAAATGTAGTACCATGGCTTAACACCAGACTATGTAGCTTCCTTTCTTTGGAAAAACCAACACAATGTCAACAATTAGCCACCAGCCTTCACTGATTCTATTTTCCATGAATACATTAGACTACAATACGCTGATCTATTCACTGTCCAATTTGTGCTGCAGCCTGACAATAACAGATCTAAAAGGAAATTTCTGTATGACCAAATTCCCCTATGTCAGTTCAAAGCAGGCTTTGCATAATAAATGTGTAAATTTTAGTCTTTAAAGCCGAATTGCATATTTTTAGATCAAGGCGCGGTCGAGAAGTTGCGAAGATTTGAAAATAGAAAGTCTGTCAACAAAGCCGTTACAGGTCAACCAGCACAAACAAAAACTCGGGCTTGAAAACATAAGTTATGACTAAATATTCAAATATTACTTTGCAGATTCTAAGACAAAGCTTTAGTTCATGCATAAAGACCCAATTTTTGTGTTTTGAATCATCAAAAACATAATTATTATCTTTTCCTCTCGCTCAGTTTTAAATGTCAGAACATTATGTTCACTTTGTTCACTGACCTTTCCAAGCCCATCAACACTGCCAGCAGCACTAATAACCCAAACACACACAGCTATGTTTTCTATCTCATACTGTGCTATCTACATATTTGAAACAATGAGCCGATTGCTATGCGATGAACTATTGTGTTTATTAATATGCTGAAAGTCAACATGCGTGACATTATCAAAGCAAAGCTGTGGCGTGGTAGAGATGCTACCAGACACAAGGGATGCACAACTCTTTTTCACCTAATTGAAAAGGCACTTTATCAGAGGTTTGCTATGAACATACATTCATAAGTGGTCATTGGTTTTTTTTTTTAAAAAAAAGCAATGAAGCATGTAAAGCATTTGTCCACAAGGACCCTCACATACTCAAACATAATTTTCAATTAACCATGAAGACATGTTCTCATAGACACAGGTAGACTGACACACACAACGCACAAAAAGAACACACAAACACACATTTTTTTGACTTCTGAAGTCTCTTCTGTTAAAATGGGTAGAGTCTAAATCCACAGCATCAGAGCTCAAAGTTCACATTTTGAGAGATGAAGGGGAACAAGTTGGCGCTTTGTCCTTTAAGGAGGCACCAGCATTGTGCAGAGTGATAAGGGCTCAGGACAATAGAGAAAGGCTGCCCGAGAGACCGGATGCTGAGTCTGTAGCCATCTGGATTATCAGAGTGCAGCCATGGATAGAGGGGCGGGGGGGCAGAAGACGAGGGAAGGCTGGCCCAGCATTTGTGACTGGGAATTATGGTTCCAGGTAGAGGAAAGGCACTCAAATGGGTGACTTCCTGTATTGATTGATGGGTGTTCCAGAGATTAAACGTTAACCTTATATTGATCCAGTTCACTTTGCAAGGGTGGATACAGGGGAAACGCACTGGTCTCAAGATAGCTGTTACACTTGCCCTGACCGGTTTCTTAATTTTAAATGCATAAACAGCTGCTTAAGGGCGTATTTGTCTGGTTTATGTGCATGGAGAAATAGACAGCAGGCTCTAGATAACAAGGAGAAATCCTGAGGTAGACTAGATGAATGAATTGTGGTGCTATAGTAAACTCCACCTGTCAGGTTCTCCAGCAAAGAGAAAAAATTATTTACAAACAATGTCTGACCCAGATCTGACAGGCACCCATGTGCACTGCAAATAAGGCAGTGCTGTTAGCTCGCCAATAAGATAACTGATGTCACTCACAAGTGTTGGCGCTACACAAGGCTGATGAGCAGGAAATGGAGATGATAGAATGCAATTTGTCATTCACTCCAATGGTGTTTGTGTAGAGTGTAGCATGAAAGGGAGTAAGTACCTACTCTACTATCAAGTACACACACAATATTTTGGCAGCCGCAATTAGGCTCTTTGCTGAGCCTGTGAGCATTTGAAAGAAACTGTCTTCACTGCTTGCAGGCTTTGAAAGACTACACAATAATTTGTGAAGATTAAGTCTGTGAATAGTGGCACCATAATGATGACAGGAGAGGAGGGCACTCCTGAACTATGGCAACACATACATTAAATCATTCACGTGTCCCTGCTCAGTGATTAGCTCCACCGTTCCATACTCACTCTTTAGAACACACTCTGGGTAAATTGTCAAGAATTTGCAAGAATAAGTGGATCGTGATTTTGACCATGGTTTTGCTATTGTTGATTTTAGAATAGCCTGAAGCTTTTGTTTGTGTCCATGATTCTAAATGCAGCCCTATCCATCTGTCTGTCTTCTCTTATTTAAGTGCTTTACATTTTTTTTTCCAAAATGTAAAAAAAAAAAAGAAATCTATTAGGCTAAAGTCATGTACATGTGGGCAGGTTTGACATTCAGCGACACCCCAAAAACTTGTCACTGGTTTTCGCCAGATTAGTAGTTCAGAGCAGGATGAAGTCTGATTTATATTCCACAGATTGTATGTTTAACTCATGATCTGATGTTGAAGGCGGCACTATGCGCAACTTGTCAAAAGACAGGAAACTGAGGAGCTGAAGTTAGAGAACTTTTCATATGCATGCTAATGGGCAAAGGGAGCTTTTCAAATTTTTGTCAAGAGCTGTCTAATTTTTATTTAAATAGACATTTCAGAAACATTTATTTTAACTGGGACCTCCCCCTTCTGCATGCACCTATGCATGAAAATATGCAACCAGAATAAGTTACAATGGCATGAAGGTACAGAATATCTTAAAGTCATGTCATGGCTTAGAAAAGAGAGATGTCAAAAAATATTATATATAGAAACAGAAATTTTAGAGGTGGTTTGGAAGAGCTCTGAAGTGGTTTCAGCTCTCTGTATTCCAGACCCTTTCAATCTTGCACCAGTTACAATGTGCAAAAAAAAAAGGGTTTGACAGGCAGCTGTCAGCCTTTTCTTTTGTGTTTAAAACTGGGTAACAGATGAGATATTTCTGTAATTCCAACGTGAAGTGGTTTGAGAAAAAGAAATTATGGCTTTAGATCTAGCTTAAAGAAAGCAACGCTGAATAAAAAATAATAACTTAGCGGGTGGTTAAGACAGCTATACAGTACAAAGAACTCCTGTGCATTGGGAGGGCAGGAAGGAGAAACTGGCACCTTTAATTTGTGGCAGTGTATTAGAAATCACAAAACACGGTATTTGTGAATTTTGAGAGTCAGATGACGATGACAACACCTACATTATAGAGTGAATGTTTTTTTTTTCATATTGAATTCACCATCAAAGTCCATTATCAAAATCAATTGTAAACAGTCCTCTTTCATGACATGACCCTTGTGCCAACAGGATGGATTGCAGTGGGATGGTGCAGCTGTACTGGCAGCTTTCTGGACACAGTCATGGTAAAGACCAGCCTTATTTTCCTACTTTTTGTCCTTCTTCACTTAATAATAAACACTCAAAATGATTCTAAAATGCACCACGTATTGTAAAGAGTTCTAACAACATGTGACTACAAAAACGTCAGCATAAGAAAAGTGTTAACACTGAGTACTAGATCAAAGACACACACAGAACCACATTAGTGTCAATATACTCATCACTGCTAAACTGAGAAATGGGACATGAAACATACTGTTTCCATGTTTATTACAGTTTATTACATTAACAATAATGTGGTTGAAAATGTACAGTTCTCTAGTAGCTACTATTTTTTCATTACAAAGTCTTTTAAGTTTTGCTAGTGTGGAGGCAGTTGCATACAGTGTACATCCCTGTCCTGAAAAATAAAGACCTGGTAGAGTTTTGTACAGTGGCAAAAATAATTACTACTCTGGAAGTGCTCTGGGATGCCAGGGGGAGTGATGGGCTTGAGACTGCTCACGCCGAAAAGACGGCACATGATGACCGGCCAGGTCATCCCAAGCAATGAACTGCAAGTTGACCGGGCCGTCTCCCCCAAGCATACCGGTGCCTGTATTCCCAAAAATGCCAGAGCAAATTTCCAAACAGACATGATCTGGATAAACTGACCACATGCTCGAAATCTTTACTTCATAAATGGTTAGGTTAGGTACACAAAGCCTGATGGACAGGATAAATTACTTGTATTGCTGCTGCTTATTCAAACCCTAGCCTCCCAGAGCAGTTCTTGTCATATGCATTTTCCATATTTATATGTGTTTCTGTTTTTGTTGCATTTATGGATTTGGAGTGTGTTTCCCTCAGTGTTTGTTTGTTCACTGTTGTATGTGCTTTGTTCTTAGGGGCCACCAAAGATTAGGATTTAGGAAAGGGTGTACCAATTCTGGTCCAAATAAAGCCAGTCATGTTTTTTTTTTTCCTCTTTCTGTACTTCATGTTACAAAAATAGTACATATTGTGTTTGGTGTAGAGACTGGTACAAAGCGAATAGGACACACAAAGAAAGGTTTTCTTTTCTAACCATTTAATCCGCCACACTGCCAAGTCAGAGCATGAAAGACCGAATACCACAGAAATTCAGTGAGAAAACAGTGTTTTCAGTGCAGAAATGGCACACTGATACAGCCATATTTATAGCCATAGCCATACAGCCATGGCATGCTGGAAGAATGCAATAGCAGAAACCATTTTTATGTCAGAGATTGATCGGTTCTTTGATTTTGATTGGAAATGCAACTTTAAAATGACCTCAAATTGTTTTATTTCACTCAATGTGTATGTAACTGTTAATTTAACAAGTAACTATGATGTTATGTTTCTTCCACAAAAGCCAGCCATGCCACGGTGCTGCATGATTTCATCACATCTCTAAACCAACCAGAGGGTTCATACCTCAGCTACCAGATTTGTCCCATAGGTCTGATGTAGATTTAAATATGTTGCTGTTTCTACAAAGGATAAACGGGAGAGACATTTTTTGACAAAATGTAAATCTGAAACGTATAATCTGTAATTACAGAAATTATCCATGGTTTTTTAAGAGGATCATTAGACAGCTTTCCCTACACTACTGCGTCCCCTGGGACTCTACACACGTTTACTTGATTACAACCAGGTAAATGAGTTAAATACAAGAAAGACAGTTTCTCATATCACATCTGTTAGATATAAACCGAATGGTTGTAGCATATAACAAGTTTACTCGCATGGTCACTACATGGAGCATAGAGTCATTTTTGTCTAGACATACAGATGTCACAAATGTCAGAATTTCAGCCAAAGATTTCAGCCCATAAAGCAATTAGTAAAAAAGACCATCCCTGACTGCCAAATCCTGCATTTGTGAAGTTATGTAAAAGTAAGGCTTTATACCATAACCTGTCTTCCGTTTCAACATGTTAAATCAGATAAAGGCAAAAAAGGGCTTAGCTGTGGTACCACCTGGCAGTGATGTTAATCTTCACAATACAACTTCTTGTGGCAGAGAGCACAAAGGTCAGTGGCACAACTTAAAGGTTACTCCTGTTGACATCTATTTGTGAACTGGGCCATGTTTATCAAGCTTCTCAAAATCTCTTCTTGGAATCATGCTGGAAGCAAAAGTAGGACTGAAAATACTTCTACCTCAGACTTAGAAATGACAACAACCAGGAGATGCAACAGCACAGCATGAGCTGGGCTGGTATAGACTTGAGTCTATACAAACATGCAAAATCTGCAGCTCTGAACAGGGGGCCCCACTACAGCATACATCTTTCACAGCTCCTGCTTTACAGTATGACCAAGAATTCAAAGTCTCTTTCATAGAAGTAACTGTACATAGAGGCTTCCAATGCCAGCGAGACAAGACAGAATCAGTTACAGCTGGTCAAACTATTCCTGCAATAACTGCACGATCAATAGCATTGTGATTCTCTGACTCGTAAAAATGACTCTCTGATCTTGTGGCAATGATCCATGAAATCTTTTTGAATCCTCAAACATGAGTGGAGCTCGGAGGATAATTCATGGTGCTTTGAGGCGTGAGCACGAAGATGAACGGCTATGCTATTGCTGGAGCTGACTGTCCTCAGAGCTGTCTCCCCCACCTGAGCTGATTTGGGATGTTGTGCTGCACACAGCAGTTTGTCCTAGTTTGAACAATTTGTACAAGACAGACAGACCTCTAACCATCTGAATTTCCCTGCTAGAAATCAATAAAGTCTGTCTTATCCTATCAAGGTGTTAGTATATATTAAAGCATGGGAAATTAGCAAACAATTTCATTTTACTATGATTTGCACTATATGTAGTTATTTCATACTGTCAATTATGTAATTGGGTAAACATGCCACCAGGGTCAGAGTTTCATCTAATTTACAGTAAATCAATTATTCCAGTTCTATACCTTATTTAGTCACAGTCTGATGAATGTCCAAGGACTGTAATGGCACCTAAGTTATTCACATGCGGATAATTTCCATTCAAATTCCCTGCTGAACTGTATAAACTGCACAAACAATTAAAAAATAAAAAACACACCACATGTTTGTGTCATATATTTACTGTGCAAGTTAAAATGGGAGGGAAGAGAAAATAGGTAGTCAAAAGATGAGTCTAGCAGCAAGAAAAAAAAATAACAGGAACTAAGCATATTGTGGGAGCATTTCAATTAGAAAGCCGCTGCACCGCTGTGTTAGTCAATGGGCTGCACTAGCAAAGGCCAGGCTGGGGCAGCAATACAGGTTAAATGGCTGGACTTCCCTACCCTGCTACTGTATGACTACCACATGGAGACCAGCTGCCAAGAATCACTGCCTGTTTGAAAGTGGGATCTGTGAGCGAAACACAGTGTCAGCACAGTGGCACCGAATTTTCATTGGAACTGCAGCACCATACCAATGCATACCGTGAAACAACATTTAAAATTCATCCAGCAATTAAGACTTGGAGTAAATTCATGTATTGGTAATACATGATTATGAATTTATAACTTTTAAATGAACCTGATTTTCAAAAAGGAAGTCAAACCTGACAGTTATTTAGCATTGCATGAGTAGAAATAAAGGGATTGTCTGATATGTAAAACCTCATATTGGCCTGATATTGGTCTAACCCATGAAAGGAGCTGAGAAGTTTCTAGGTGTGTTGTGTATAGGTTCTGACAGGGGCTGTGCATCAGCAGAGCACTCGGTCTGACCTTCCCTGCTGTTGAGCCCATTACGCTTCAATTAACGACAGCGACCTGCTGCGACCAGAAGGAACAGCTGCTGGGCCCACATGGTGGTAATTCAATGAGAGTCCCAGACAGGGGGGACACAAAACTCGATCCACCAATCAGACACACCTATGCACAAGGGGATACAAATTTACTCTGCTGTACTGGGCCTTAAGATGGAGGAGCGAGAACTGTGACCTGGACACCATGAGGATTTCACAGTATGCGAGAGCTAGTTGGAAATATTGCTGAGCTTCACCATATGGGTAATTTGATTTCACATGCCCAAAAAAAAAAAAAAATCAGATTAGCGTCTATGCTCTCAGCTAATGGATACTCAAGGTTCATGTTAAAGCACCACAGAGATTCTTTTCAATTTTGATTTTATAATCATTTGAGTTGGTTATTATGCTCCAGAGTTTAATTTTAACCTTATTCTGTCGAAGTCAGGAGGGTTTTAATACTGTACTGAAGATGCTTTAAACACAAGACAAGCGCAAGACGGTCTGTACAAGGTTGGATCAATGGGGGATTCTTACCAATAATGTCTTCCACAACTGCTTATATATCATTTACATTATAAGACCCATCTTTTTCAAATGATTAAATACAGTTTCCTCCTCAGTTTCCATTTCCATCAAGGAATGTGCAAGGAATGACATAGAATGCATGCCTTCACTGATTAGGTAAGACAAGGCTCTAAAATTGGTATAGGACACTGAACGTTGGATTAGGCTGCTTTTGTGTATGCAGTGAAAACATGCAGTTTAGTAAGTATTCCTAGATTGCATCTTGAGCTACATCAAGATATCATAAAATTTACGCTTTAAGCAAATCTTTAATACATTCACACTAAATGGCCAAATCTGTCGCCCCTGGGAGCATTTAGTGAGCCAGATTAGAGGATCTGTAGAGTATGTGCAATAGTAGTATGTATATGCCATAGAGGGTAAAAATGACAGGTGAGAACCAATGATCATGGCAAGTGTTTCCTTTAACTAATCAGCCTAAAAGACACATATCTGTCACACAGGGACATCAACTTGTGGTGCAAAAAAGTCACCTTGAAACTTTGTGCTTATGATGCAAAGCTCTACCAATTCCTGACAATGCAATTAAAATGAAAAATGTGAAACAATATGTTTGTGTAGACAAGGTTTCCCCAAGTCCCCTAACAATGCCCACACCTTATCTGTAACTTCACCAGGAGTCTCGGAGAGTGTAATTACACCGGGACCCGCCAGCCTGGGACGGTGCTGTGGTCTGATTGGATCTCACCTTGACTTGACCTCTCCAACCTGGGGTGACCGAACAAACTCTCTACATCTCAACAAGGAACAATGCATTAGTTAATCAACTGATAAAAACTCCAGATAAAAGTGTCCTGATCCCATTAGAGCTGGAAATAACTCTCTACTCTCTGCTGGCAGTTTTACTGTTGCTAAGGATGTAGTGTAGCATCCAGTAGAGCCAGTGTACTTCAACAAAGGTTGGACTCTTAATGAGCTACATTTTTGAATGCAGAGTCAGCAGAACTTGCTCAGAGGGCAGAAAGACGCAGAAATGAAACTTTGTTCATCTTATCAGTGTTGTCTCAGATCTAGGTCACCTGAGAAAAATACATCTGGGTGTACACATCCATCCAGATAAAATGCAAAGATCATTACTTTTTAGATATAGACAGTGGATTGTGAGCTAACTCGATTGTACTTTTTGGTGCATTTGTACTTCTCTGTCCCCACATATTCAAAATTTTCCAGAGCTACTGCACACCGACACAAGACAAGAAGCTGTTGCTAGCATAAACAGTGTAAATGGAAAAACTATTAGCACATCCACACACACTTATCCTCCACTCAGATATGCTGTTTACTGAAAAGCTTACACAATAAACTGGTTGATTGCAACTGAGTTAAGAGTGCAAATGGTGTGATTTCTTTTCATTGTCACCACATGCACAAAAATTGTTTCTGAAGAAATCAGCAAAACCCTGAACCAGTTACCTGATTATTATAAAAGTAATTTAAACTGTATGGAGCTTCATTCCTATTCTTGTTCAAGAGCAGTCTTTCAATTTGAGAGCATTATTTCTTCATTTCACGTTCAGATTTCCAAAACCCTGCCCTCTCTCTCTCAAATAGTCCCTCAAGCACAAGCTGCTGAAAACTGTCTGCACTCAGAAATACTGTCGCTGCACAAATGTCCTGTGCTTCAGTTTGTCCTTCTCTTCGCACTCATGAAACTTCCGCTCTCAGATTTCTGTTCTCTTTTCAAGACCCTGTCAAAATTCCCCAACCAATTGAATGGCAGGTTTGATGGTGACCAATGAAATTGTCACTGCCTCATTATGCATTCGCTTTACTTCTTACAGTGTCCCTTGCAGGCGGATACTGTTTAACCTTGTTTAGTGGATCGCTTGCCAGCATGGATCATTCAAGTCAAGGTCCTGAGGTCAGTATTTTATTTTAATGATGCTAAACTTTCTTCAAATTTGATTGGTAAAGCCATATTTGTGGCATGGGAATACATTCATGTTAATTATGATTAATTATGCAAATGTTGTTAGGTAACAACAAAATGCATGCCGATGTGTTTCTCTGTTATCCGTATTTTAGTGTTTATGAATGGGAAAAGAGCCAACAGCAACTAGCTAACATGGTGCACATAAGTTCTCTGGGTTTGTTTAGACTGTGTAGAAGAAAATCCTGTATGTTATAAATGAACATACAGCATCAGGTAATTTATGAGTTAAGACAGTATGTTGACCACATAATTTGCATAATAGATTTTATTTTCTTTTTGTTTTTTGTTTTTTTTATCTAACATGAAATGTGCCAATATTTTTGCAATCAGTGTGTAACTAAGAAGGTATGAAACAAACAATTAATTTTGGGAAAATAACACCATCCTGTCATTGTTTGTGGATCAGGCCTCGTTAGAAAGATACAGGTGAATCTGCTTTGGGGGACTTCACCAACATGCCACTCATCTGTCTAACAACAGTTGACGTTATGGGGATGGGACTGTCTTTGTCTCTTTAAATCTTATAATCTAGTCAAACCTTCCGTAACAGAGTGTTAAGACAGCTCCTTCCCAACTGTCACATTTGAATAAACAAATCTGAAAGAGGAAATGTAGTCTTGGATCAACAAGCACTAACCGAAAACCGCTGTACTGAATAATGCATTGCTCATAACAACAATGTGCCACAAAGACATGTGAAACCGAATAGTGTGTACTGCTGTGAATTAGATGGTAATTGAAAACTTCACAAGAGACTCTGCTCTCAGTCTCCTAGAAACACCTCTGAAACACAGAAATTATACATTGTTGACAAACAAATAAAAATAGGTCGTGTGGCCACTTAGAGCATCGTTTCATGTATTTTAACTAAAAATTCCTCGACACAGACTGTTGTCCACTTTTTCTAACCAAAGCAGTGCTTCACAGATATAACAACTGATAAGAGAAAGTGAGATAAATACACACAAAGAAAACATAAAAAGACATTTTAAAAGGCAGCTGAATAAGTACCACATTTACAAAAAAAAGTCTTTAAGAAAAAGTTCTTTGGCAACCTGACTGCAAACTGCCCTCATGCCTTCTGTTTCCAGATTGACCCTGGTGGCAATGACCAACAGGAGATCAACAGACCTCAGGCTGTGAACAGAAACCTAAGGACAAAAGGTGCCAAGTAGATCCAATGTCTGTAAGTCTTTAAAAGTGATTCTACAAGCAAAAGAAAATCAGAAAAGACAAAATATGGCAAATGTGCTACTGAAGATTTGATCAGAAGGAAACAGCAGCCATATACTCTCTCTATATTATAAGATCCCATTTCTCACACAGTTCATCTTGCCTGCATTAAAGATTTGTCCACAATGTAAAATTCTAATTTTGATGTTCCATCTTTCCAACTGTTCCATCATATGGACTTATGTAAGCGAGGACCTATAGTCATGACAATGACGGCCCTGTTTCCATCAATACATTGCTTAATTATTTCATTCATTCATCATTCATTCATTATTTAAACTCAGTTTCCATTTTCTTTACCTATATATAATGTTTTGCTTTAATCAATCTTTTTTTACAAGTAAAATGAGATATTTACCAAGCAGAAATGTGGTATTTACCAACTAAATAAAAAAAAAAAAAAGCATGATCAACTATAGATCAGCTAAACATCAGATTATCTGGGTGTGATACTATGGAAATGATAGAGCTGCATAAACATGCAATTAAACTGAGAGCAGCTGACATTCATTAAACATGAGGTACGGTTCACGAAGCCTGGATTAGCTGTTTTGTGTTTTAAGTCTTTGTGAATGATGGAAGTCATTGGGAAGCTATTTGAAACATAAAAATAAGACCTGAGGAATGAGGAGTATTTATTTAATGATGTCTATACTGTTCACATACACCATGTTTCACTACATTTTCATTCCATTTACAGGCATCAAATAATTAAGTTTCTTGACCACAGACTTGACTGTGGTATTGATTCAGCTTTCTCAACTACCCTGTTAAGTATCTGTCTGACCCTGTGGCTGAGATTCAACTTGTGACCCTCGTTCCTCTTAGTTGAAACTCTTTATTTCCGTGTTTGGCATTATACTGCCTTGTCATTGAAACTTTTATATAATTCTGCAGTTTTTGTAACCTGTGACTATGAGTGTCTGGGCCCTTTGTTTTGCCCACCACCTTTACCTCCATGTGAATCATTTTTCTGGACAAACTAATACTGTTCCGCTCACCACTAACTAACCCAGGCTACTTTACAGATTAATAAAATGAAAAGTAATTCCTACAACTTGAGTTCTCATAGTTTTCTAAACACCTATGGAGCCACTATATTTCCCATCCATTTTGCATGTGCCCAAGTTGCTAGAAACCCGTTGCACAATCAAGAAAGATGACCTTTGATGTGCAGTTTTAATATTTTAGTTAAGATTAAATATTAAATCTTTCCCTCAGCTCCAAAGTGGACTATATTCAGAAATTTGCTGATTACACAGATACAGTCCCATTAAATAAATGCGCCCTAATAAAGTGTTAGCCGGCAGCATGAAACTTAACAGAGAAGATATAGCCACAAATGGTCCTCCATTCTAACTGCATCATAATAATGTGGTACTTTGATAGAAAGCCCTCAGGACTGTATTACACATTGATAACAATTTAAAGAATATTTAACCTCTCACCGTAGAGGTCTAATTGTTGCTCTGCTCAACATCTGGGTGGGAAGATGCTGCATGACATATGGACTCGCAGTGTGAGTGCTCTATCTCCTTTGTTGGGTGAGGCACTTATCTGATTGTTCTTCCCGGATAAGAGAGGAAGGAGAAAGGGAAGGCTGAAAGTGGGACTTTATTGAACATTCTGTCTCTGTGGAGAACCCTGGGCTGGCTCACTTTGTGAAAGCAGAGACCTCACCGTGGCCAAATCCAATCAAATGTTTTGAGGGCTGACAGGTTCAATCAGTCAGCAGCTGGTTGCTGCTCACCTCTTGGGTTCAGTTTAGGAGGCAAGCTCCTGGTTTAAGACTTTCACAGATGCAGAAGTAAAACAAGGTTGGAGAACAGGATAAAATTGAAAAGACAATGTTTCTTTTACTTTTCCGCTTTCGTCGCTATCTTGACGGCACCTTTTTTTTATTGCATCATAAAATTGCACAGTTCAATCATTCTAACAAGGCAATTTGCTTGTAACACAGCAAGTATAGTATTCAGGGAATGTTCACCAAAAATGTTTTTATCAAAAACATAATATTTTTCATATATGTAAACCTTAACTGTAGATTTATGCAGTGAAATCACTCTAGCAATTCTAAGCCATTCATGGAGGGTCCTTTAAATATCTCTGTGCTGATACTTTGCCAGATAACGCCCCTATAGACTTTTCATCAATGTCTTTGATTAATAACGCCTCTGGCCACAAATGTAGCAGCACATACAGAAGAACGGAACCCATCTTTGAAATGCATTTCAAAATACAGTACAGATCAGCAGATCAGTATTTTATCTTTACCGAGCTACAGCTATTCGAAGTCACCTCCTTTTCAGTTTGGTACAACTGAAAAACATTTGTTCACGTGCACTGGGATGGTGAAACATGCAAGCCTCCATCCTCTTTCAAAAGACCTGTGGTGCAGTTCATAGAGACTGAAAATGCTATCCAAAAATACAACAGGAAATGGCAGTAAAATGAAAGGGCTCGGAGACAGATCGTAGCATTTCATAGCACAGTGACTTCTTGGAGTCTGAATTGTTTGGACAGTCACAGTCCTGTATCCTTTCTGCCAAAATGCCTGGCCAGATTGTCAGAACTTTGTGTAATAAGGTTGACTACAATTGAACAACATGATCCTACACAAGCCAAATACAAAACTGCAACAACAGGTTTTGATGGAGAAAACAGACTTGTGTGGGTGTTGGTGTGATCACACCCTGCTGAACACCATTGATAAAAGGTCTAGTAACAGACCACAGTGTGTGGACAACAGTTCTCATTTCCAAATAGGTGGCAAAGGAAGAAAAAAAAATAATCACTGCATGTGAGTCAGGGCACAATCAAGTTAATCACTTAATGACAAGTAACACCATTATTTGTTATTTGATTATTTTGTTAATAATAATGTTAATGTGTAACTATAATATCTTTATTATTGTCATTTTATTAACTACTTTACCAAACCATGCTTGGTAGGTGTTAATATGGATGGTGACTGTCATTCACAGTCAGTACTGATTACAACCCTGTTGTTTTTGCAATACATGTTTATGCCACACAGTGCATCACATAGAGCACAGCAGAAGTGCATTCTGATGTGTTGTGTAGGAATAATAAATGATATCAATAATCATAAATAATAAATAACTCTGATGGCATAGTTTGTTCATGAGATTAAAGTTATAAAGTTATACTAAACCTGAACCATAATCAATGGACATGCTAATCTAGATTCACATACCATCTGTGGCTTCAACATGACTGCCTGAAATTTTCCCGGCTCACCCAGGACAGTGATAAAATCAGTCTATCCTCAGAGACAGTGGCACAAAGAGTGGCAACGATTTTCTGCTATGCTTCATCCACCTCTGACGGCTGTGTGAAGACAAGAACTTGAAAGAGCTGTAACAAAATAATTCGCTGCGTGTGATGAAATGCAAAGAGTTTCAAACTGACACATTATGTAACTTGTCTAATCAATGGTGAGCCAGGCTTTTGTACTTCAGAGTGTGATGTATGGGAAATAGACAAAATGCAGTGTAGAACTGTAAGACAATTAGGTTCAGCGCAGTAACACGACTG
Organism: Toxotes lorentzi; assembly: GCA_037833715.1. NCBI lineage: Eukaryota > Metazoa > Chordata > Actinopteri > Toxotidae > Toxotes > Toxotes lorentzi. The sequence goes on along the minus strand of JBBMJY010000007.1, from coordinate 16,267,330 downwards.
GCAGAGAGACACTCCATTAAATCCAGGATTTTAGCACAACTGAACTTGTAACCTAGCAACACCCCGATGTGATGTCAATTATAGAAATATCAACTGCTCCTTTTGATCACTGAGTAACAACTGCTTTTTTTTTTTTTAATTGTATTTGGCTTCTCTGATTAGAATCTGCAGAAACAACAGTACAAGCTAAGCTTCTTAAAGCACAGCAAAGTCTGGGAGTTAAAGATTTTAACTGCACGTAAACTGCAAAGCAACATATGTGGGGGCTGAGGTTGGTGGCATCCTTACACATTCATTGCAAGTGAATATTTTGCTTATGTTAACTCAAGTTAATTTTTACCAGCAAAATAAGAGTCAAGCAAGCGTGCATGATGAATTTGTAAGGATTAACCTAAATGAGTGTTGTGTTATTATACATAAATTATTAATGGATTATTATTGGTACAGTGATTACCTCTTGCAGCTCATCACAGTTTAGCTTTTTAAATATTGTTGGGTAGTTTGACGCACACATGTACAATGTATAATATAGAGTCGTTACTCTTTGTACACTTTCCACCACTACAGGCTACATCAAGTTTCTGTTTCCATCATCCAACTATATGAGCACACTATGAAAATGGGATGTATTATCTGGTCAAATATGCACTGAATTTGGAAGCAAATTTAACACACAATTTGGATCACCCTGTATATGTATTACACTAGATCACCTATGGTAACATCACAGTATACAATTCATTAATCATGAATGAAATGCACTGTTATTGCAATGCAGTGCAAGTTATAGTAACTATTCCATATTTTAGTTTTAGTAATATCAGTTAACTATTAATATAATTTACAGTGTTTGTGGAGGCATCATGGTGGAAGTTAGGAGCTTACACTGTACACCTGATGCAGAGTGCATCTGTGTGTGACAGCAATATCTCTCACACACACACACAGACACACACACACCTTGTAGCTTCCATGATTAAAGTAACAGATGCAAATGATGTTCCCAAGACAGAGCCTTTCTTTGTGGTTTCCTAAGAGATTCACCTCTTATTGTTTGCATCACACAAACAAGAACCTCCTAAATGAATCTGAGTCGCAAACTGCATTCTCAGTGTTGTTTGTTCAAAACAATGTACCGTATGTAGCGAGACATGACACAGTTGCTAATTTGCAATTCAAGGACACGAGGTCATACCCACTTTGTCTTTGATGATGTATAAATATGTCTGGGGTGCATTTTTGTTATCTACTTCAAATTTCGTAGCTAATACAGCAGATGATGATATTACTTTGTTTTGACAGCAGCAGGCCGGCGTTTGTTTTGGATGTGTGACCATAGCTTGGAGGAGGTGTTTCTCACCAAGGTTACAAAGGATCAACCTTGAGCTGAACATGCCTCACAGCTTTACTGTGAATGCAGAATGTTTGTTTCATTTTTTTTTTTTTTTTTTTTTTTTTTTTTTTCCTTTGGCCAGTCGGAACAATGGCCTGAAGCTGGTGGAAGGGACCCCACAGATGATAAAAGCTTTAAGAAGAAAAG